>CAUYUJ010021674.1:127500-135582 GCA_963575745.1 Prorocentrum cordatum | reverse complement strand
CCTCCTCCTCCTCCTCCTGGTCGCTTGGGGTTCCCAGGGCTCCCCGGAGGCCCCCAGAGCCCCCCAAAAAGCCCCAAAAGATGCGTACGTCCAGAATCCTCCATCCTCGATCCTGGCCAATTCCTGGGGGGATATCCAGACTACCGATACAGCTGCTCCCCAGACCTCTCCAAGGGCGCGTTCAGGACAGAATCCCGAGAAGAGTCCAGGGCCCTCCGAGACGAGCAGAGGCATCGGTGTGCATCCTCCTCTCCTGACGCTCCTCCCGCGCTGTTCTCTCCAGCGCGTGCCTCGGGCACGTTCCTGCTCGGCACAAGCGTGCCTTGGGCAGCGCGCGCGCCGGCTAGGATCGCGGGGCGCTGCTTCACGGGGAAGGGGGGGAAACAGAGGGGCCGGGCGAAGAGACGCGCACTTCTTCGTGCACCTCCTTGGTCCTGGGGGCCTGGGGCCCAGCGGGTACACAGAAGGTGCACCTTTCTTCACCCCCCCCCCACTTGATAGTCGGGGCTCCAGAGCCCGTGGTGACGGAGCTCACTGTGACCTCGGAATCCCCGACAACATCACCGCGCGATCCGTTACCGCACGGTCTCGGGACCCTGGAGGCCCCAGTCGCCCGAGACGTCCTCGGAGACCGACCCGGTCCCAAACCCGTGCGGTGACCCCGAATCCCCACCGATTCACCACGCTGCGTGGTCTTAAGCGGTGCTTGGAAACTGCAGGGCCTTTTTTGTACCGTTTCCAGAAATCCTGCTTTGGGGAATGATAACTGTGGAAAATGGTTCGCCGAAGCGCGAAAACTACCCCGGCAGAACACCCAAATCCGCCATTGTGCAGCTGGGCACGGAGTGGGCGCGTCTTCAGATCCTCTGCATGATTCCTGAAGCCTCGGTTCTTACTCTTGAAGAATATTTAAAGGGCCTGGACCCCAAATTCACAAATATCCTGGGCCTTCCCGCGTTTTATCGCGTAACCGTCTCGGGCCCAAAAAAGGCCCCAAGATGGGCCAAAAGGGCCCCAAGAGGTTCCCAAGACGGTCCAAACGAGCCCCGAAACGCCCAAAGATCGCACCAAGACGCCTGCACCAAAACAACCCCACGAGGCCCAAAAAAAGCCCCAAGAGGCCCCCCAGAGGCCTTCGGCGACATCCCAACGAACACCCCAAAGGCCTACGACCCACAACCCAGGCACGCTGGCGGGATAGGCCGAAGGCTATTAGTATAGCAGCTACGGTGTATAGATTTCCAGATGCCCCATAGATCCAGGCGATGAACATGACATTGCTGATTATGGTTATGGTGATGATGGTTATGGTGGTATTGTGCTTTACGTGCGTTTCTACAAGCTGCTCCTCTACTGTGGCTCGAATATGTTGCGTTGTACGCATGTTCCTACAGATTGCAACTTGTTTGGGACTCGAAACTCATGCGTTTTACATATGTTCCGATAGATTGCCCTTCCACTGCGTCTCGAATCGTGCGGCCACCTCTGACCAAGGAGGAGGAGGGTCTCAGTGGACCGCGTGGACCGTGGAGTCGTTGGGCCCCCTCCCGTTCCAGAAGGGACCGAACCACTCCACTGTGACGTCGAGGAGAAAACGATGGAAGATGATGACGTTGTTTCTTTCTTCTCGGCCCGGCATTCGCACCGCGTGACGCGCGACGCAGGCTGAGAAGCGCAGTGGATTTCAAGCACGGCGACGTCTCGAATAGCGAGCGCGCCACAGTCTGAGCAGCAGCGCACACCCCCAACGCGGCGTAGTTCGTCTGATAACGAAGTGCGCCACAGGTCGCGGTTTCCGCGCTCAATCCCCAGCGCTTGTCAAAAGAAATCGAATAATGTCGCGATGGCTGCCGCCGATGAAACGGACGGGCGCCCCTATTCCGCGTCGGAAGCGGCGCTGGAGAAGCAGGCCGACACACGCTAAGACGCGAGGCTACCCAAAGCAGGCTGAGAAGCGTAGCTTTTCCATGAAACTCTGGGCCAAACCCTGTCCACCACCCTCACAGGGCTCCGCACATCCGCTCGCCCCTCACCGAGTTCGCCACCGTGCAATCCGCGGACATCCACGCGCACGCCTGCGTCTCCGAGCCCAGCGCTTGCGCGCCGCGGTTGCAGGGCGGCCCCGGCGTCTCTGGCCATAACTCCCCCACCCCCTCCGCCGCGAGCGCGAACGCCTCACTCGCCTCCGCCGGACGCAGTCCGGGAATCGGGGCCAGCCGCCGCAGCCCGCGCAGACAACTCACCCCTCTGCGGGGGCAAGACACGGCGACGCGAGCGCTGGAGAACGCCAGGAAGATGGGGGCGAACTTGAGCGCGCACCCTTCGGGCAGCAAGCTGGGAACATCGATGGCGGCACCACGGCAGTCACCCTCGCAAGCGCAGCCGCCACGGAGATGCGAAGCCACCGAACCGAACCGATCTGCCCCCACGTAAGCGAAGCAGCCACGGAGATGCGGCGCACCGCGGCCACAGTCTCGCGAACCAGCCTTCCTCCTGGCCAGCTGCCTGCGCCACACCGAGCACGGTCAGAGACGCGCAGGCCCGCATGCGGACCATCGCGACTTGCACCCCGGCGCCCAGCGACGCCAATACAGCAGGCGTTTGCGAAGGTCCGCCTTCGAGCCGCCGCATCGACCTCACGCTGATAGGGGGCCACATGCGAACCCTACCCCTACCCCCCACGATTTCTGAAGGGGAGGGTGGGGTTCACTTCGCTCGACAGCTCCGAAGTGAACCCCACCCTCCCCCTCAGAAATCGTGGGGGGTAGGGGTAGGGTTCGTATGTGGCCCCCTAGCTGAAGGCAAGTCGCCCACGCGGAGGTCGAGGGTAAGCACGGAAATGCCAGTGGCCAGGAAAACCAAGCCGCTGGCGCGCCGGGAGGGAAGCAACCGACGCTCGATGGCACTGCCCATTTGTCTGCAGTCCGCAACTGCTAACTGCGATGGAATAAGCAACGAAGAACCTGCGACGCTTGCCCCGCACCCGCCGCCGGACCGAGCTCTTCAGCCAAGCGACGAAACGCCGGCGCTCCGCGCCCCGGAGGGCGCGGCGAAAGTCCCTAAGAACGTCGCCCCTAGCCCGCGTCCTCGCGCAGCCCGCGGGCGCGCCACTCACCGTTCAGGTGCTCCTCGAGAACCTTCCGTCTGGCGAACTGAAGATCGCACATAGAGCACTTACATGGCTTGGGCGGCATCGGCGACTGGGCCGGGCGGCGGGCGCGCGATGGCCGGGGGGCGCAGCGCAAGCAGGCTGACGAGCAACACGCAGGCTAGTTGCACAGCAAGCAAACTGAAGAGCACCGCACAGGCTGGCTGGAGAGCCCCGCGCCAGCAGGCTGCCCGGAAGTTGCCGCCCCCGCTTCAAACGAACAGCTAGTGGGCTCTGGACAGCAGCAGCAGCAGCAACGGAGCGAGGACCAGGAGCGTCGGAGCGAGGACGCCGACGCCGCTGCAGGTGGTGCTGGCGTTGATGATGGTGGAGCATCCTGAAATAATTCTAAGTCGACTGAATGGTGCTGCATGGTGCCGAACTCTAACTGATACTGGACGGCGTCGCTGCTACCCTCGGTGCCACTAAGGCGCTGCCGCCGCCAGGGGGCGCATGACGAGGAGGGCGATGATCACAGTATCAGGATGATCTCGTGGTGATCTAGGCATTACCACTAGACGATGCCAGACCGAGGTGCATGATAATCTCAGGATGGGGCTGAGGAAGATGACCACGATCAGCGGACACTTCCTGTCGACTCCGCTGGAGAACACTTCTACCGCCTGGTGGCCGATGGACTTGATCGCCCGAACGAAGCGGCGGCAAGTTCATCGGGGCGGCTGCGAGAGCGAGGCATCACAGACTGAACAGCACCGCGATCGCGAGAGCAAAGGGCGCAACGGGCTGAGCAGCACTGCGGTCGCGCGAGCACGGGACGGAACCAACGCAGGATGGTGCGCAAGACTGCGCGCCTCAATCGGCAAGCTAACAAACATCGTGGCAAAACGGTAGTTCCTCGTTTCAATCTGCACGGGGATCCGGAAAGCCCCCCCCCGCGGGCGCTCCGTGGAGCGCGCGGGCCGCCTTCACGAGCGGCGCGCCAGCGAGGCCTGCGAGGGCGTCCACCGCGCGAGAGCGTTTCTCAGTTCGCGCGGGGCGCGTACGAAGCCCGGAAACTCCTGCTGGACATCCCCTACATGCTCGAGTTCGTGAACTTGAAGCGGTTCGACGACCCGGGCCCGTCGCGCATCCTCGAGGCCACGCGAACGAAAGGCGGCAACAAAATCAAGGACGACTCTGGGCCAAGCTGGAAGCCAGTCTGCACAAATATGATCCTCGACTCCGCGACGCGCGGAGGCTGGCACGACTGCGCCAGCGAGTGACGCAGGGCGTCGTTCGCCACACACGCGCACGCGAGTCTGAACGCCAAGCACGCGCGCAGAGGCCTCTTCTACCTTCCAGCAATCGACAGGCCTCCCGCTACGCCCAGGCTCACCCAGAAAGCCTACGACGACGTGCGACCGCCAAGCTCGACGGCGTCCGTGTAGGTGGGCATGGAAATGGTCCTCTCGGACTCTTACTCGCCGCCTCGAGTAGCACGCCCCTGTGAAGGTCGTGGATGTTGAGCTCCACCCGCAGGAGCCCCCCGTGGCCAACAGGCCGTCTATTCGCCAACACTCTTGCGTGGTCTTGAAACTCATGCCAGTCGCCACCCACGTCTGGGTCACACGACGGATACAAATAAACTTCCAACATTCCGCCAGGGAGGCCTGGGGAAACTCAGAAGACTCAAGCCATAAGAGAAAGGCGATCTATAGGCTCATATGTAAAACACGTAGGGTTCGAGCCACAGGAGAAGGGCAATCGATAGGCACTTGTGAAAAAAACACCAGATTCGAGAGGCAGGAGAAGGGCAATATATGGTCCAGGGCTTGGGCCCCCCCCCCAATGCTGATGCCATTGGGCCCCCCCCCCCGCGCGATGGTCCCCCCCGCCCCCCACTGTGGGCGTGGCGTGGTGCTGCGCTGCGGTGCCCCCCCCCCCCGTGGATGTGGTATGGTGCTGTGGTGGTGCAGAAGTGGGCGTGGCGTGGTGCTGCGCTGCGGTGCCCCCCTCCCCCCCCCCCTGTGGATGTGGTGTGGTGCTGTGGTGGTTCAGAGGTCGTCGTCGTCGTCGTCGTCGTCGTCGTCGTCGTCGTCGTCCTCGTCGTCCTCGTCGTCGTCGTCGTCGTCGTCGTCGTCGTCGTCGTCGTCGTCGTCGTCGTCGTCGTCGTCATCGTCGTCATCGTCGTCGTCGTCGCCGTCGTCATCGTCGTCATCGTCGTCGTCGCCGCCGCCGCCGGCGTCGTCGCCGCCGCAGCCGTCGTCGTCGTCGTCGTGGTCGTCGTCGTCGTCGTCGCCGTCGTCGTAGTCGTCGCCGTCGTCGTCGTCGCCGTCGCCGTCGTCGTCGTCGTCGTCGTCGTCGTCGTCTCTGGGACCATACCATCTTGGGGGGGGGGGGCGGGGGGCCCGAGGAATCCTGGGACCATACCATCTGGGGGGGGGGGCCCGTGAACCCTCGACCCTGGATCATATATAGGCACATACGTAAAAGCACATGGGACTCGAGCCACAGGAGAGGGGCAATATATGGGCACATACAAAAACACACACACATACACACAATGCAAGCCACAGGAGAAAGGCAATATATAGGCACATACGTAAACATACAGGATTCGAGCCACACATACGAGCCCCAGGAGGCACCACTCACAAGACTCGATTCGAGCCCCAGGAGAGGAACAAATTATAGGCACATACGTAAAACACGTAGGGCTCTTACGTAGGAACCGAGCCACGGGAGATGGGCCGTCTATATGAACAAGCATAAAACACATGAGATTCGAGCCACGGGAGAGGGGCAATCCATGGAACATACGCAAAACACAAAAAGGTTTCGAGCCCCGAGAAAGGAACACTCTATTGGAGCTTTGGGATCGGGACCAGGGCCAGAACAGGAAAAACAGCGGCGACTGAACCAGAAAAGAAACGGCACCAGAACCAAAAAAACAGCAAAAAACAAACCGACCAAAACATACCAAATGCCCTGCCGCTTCCAAGATCACCCAAGGGCGTGGTCACCACACCGTTGGGGGGCATCCGAAGCTATCGCTCCCCATTTCGCAGCGCCCAGCGGGCTGCCTGCTGGCGGCGCGGCCTCCGAGCCGCGGGCGGTGGCGCTTCGCGGCGCTCGCGCGGCAGGCGGCCGGAAGAGAGCGAAGGAGCGAGGGAGCGAGGGAGGAGAGGGGGGACGGCGGAAGATCTGGTGGTGGACCGTGGCCAGTGGCATGACAGCGAAGGCGTGCTCAGAAGGAGGAGGGCGGAGGGAGGAGGGAGGACTGTTTGGATGTTTTAGGAACCACAGAGCGAGTGCGGCAACGACACGACGACAACGACGCCGACACAGGGACAAGAGAGAAGCGCCGATGACGACGAGAGGGGAGACGGGCGGAGGAGGCGCCTACTCCGAGGCCCTGACAGCCCGTGGGGGGCGACGCCACTGCACCCAGCCTCGGCGCCACAGGGGGGGCACCTGAGCGAACCGGTGCGCTTTTCGCACACCCGGACTGGGAGTGGCCGCACTGCCCCCGGACCGCGCTCCCCGGGGGCCGCCGCAGGACCCCATGACGCCGACCCCGAGGCGGGCCCACGCTGCTGCCCGCCCGCACCAGCGCCGGGCGCAGGGCGAGCGCAGGGGTCGGGATCCACCAAAGGGGGCGTGACCCCGAAGAGGGGGCATGAGTTCGATCCGCTGCAGCACCGGCCTGCCGCAAACAGAGCCCCCCAAAATGCCCCCACTTCTCGGCAGCTGTCGGGAGCTGCCGGCGGCTGGGGGGGGGCATCTGGTTCGGGCGGTTCGGTGCAACAGCCGATCGAACTCCAACCCCCTGGGGCACACACACACACACACACACTTTTGGTCTGCGGGTCGGGAGCGGGCCCCTTCCGGTCAAGAGCTAAAAGAGGGGCACACACACACACACACGGGCCCCTTCTGGTCAAGAGCTAAAAGAGGGGCACACACACACACACACCCTTTGCAGGATCCCGACGGGGGGGGCGGCAGCAGGCGCCCGAGCAGCCACCCCGAAGCGGCGCCAGCGGCGCGGATGCCCCACGGCACGGCCTCGGGCGCCGCCGCCCCGCGAGCAGGGCGGGCCCCCTCCCGCAACGAGAGGCAGCGCGGCGGAGGACCGCGGCGAGGAGCCGCAGGCCTCCGCCCAGCAGCGCCACCGAGGCGGCGGGCAGAGGTCGTCTGGCATGAGGTCGGGCACGTCCTCCGACAGGCGGATGTTGGAAAAAAATCAAACAGGGCGCAACAAATAATCAAAAAACATAACCCAGAGAGCACGAAAAATGGTCCCAAGACTGGCGGTCTACTATTCCCGAATATTCCTCCTGCAAAAGGGCATGCCCGACTTAAGCCCAGCAGCCGCCCTTGCCGAACTGCCGAGGGTGGGTGGCCGCCCAGGCGTCTTCCTTGTTGAACGCGCCGAGGACGGGCGGGCTCCGCGCAGGCGGACGCCGCAGCCACCACCGCCACAGCGAGGTGTGCTGTCGGGCTGAGCGCCCGGCTGCGCGGGTGAGCCAGACCAGAGGGAGGAGATCAGCAGGGCGGAGGGAAAATGAGAAAGGGGGAGGGGGGCGGAGGAGGAGGCGGTGGAGCAGGAGGAGAAGGATACGAGGGAGGAGAGGGAGGAGGGAGGAGGACGGGGGGGAGGCGAGTTGTTCACGTTTGTCGCCTTCGGGGGGCCTCCTGGGAGCTCTCGTCGGCATGCCTGGGCCTGGGTCCGCTTCGAAACCCTGACCACCAAGCACGCACCCCTGGATGAGGTAAGGAGGCCGACTCTGAGGGAGGAGGACGCTCAAACTCCACGCGCTGCGAACACATCACGGCCCGGCGTCTCGCCCCCAGCCTTCCTGAGCCGCTTCTGGGCCCCAAGGCCGTCGTAGAATGACCGACTGGGGAGGAGGACCAGAATCGGACTGGGACAGCTCGGGGATCTCTGAGATCTGGCGGCTCTGGAGGATATGATCGCGGGCTCAGGGTCC
>CAUYUJ010021674.1:117500-125000 GCA_963575745.1 Prorocentrum cordatum | reverse complement strand
ATCATCATCATCATCATCATCATCATAGCCCATATCCCATCTCCTCATCATAACCCGTCTCTCACACCTTCCGTCCCTCCACTCCCCCTTCACCGTCCATGCACCCCCTCCATCTCTCTTCCTAGCCTTCCATCCCCACCCCTTTCCCCCCCGTCCCCCCCTCCCCCTCTCCTGCCTCCCCTCCCTCCTCCGTCCCCCCCTCACCTCCCTCACCTCCCTCCCCCTCACCCCCCTCACCGTGCCCGGGTCGACGCCAGGTGGCTCGATGAATGGGCGGCCGCTGCCGCTCGGCACGCTCTACTGCTGCCGTGCACTGAGTTATGACCGGCGATGTCCCAGGATGTCCGCGGTGCCCTGGGCAGCAGCCTCGGGTGAGACATGCTGGTGGCGCAGCGCTCCCTGGCACGGTTACGCGGTGGGTTCCTCTCGCTGGGCCACGTGCAGGGCCAGCGATCGTGGGCCTGGAGGCGGTCACGCGTCCGCATCCTGTCGGCACGGCCCCTGGGCGGGCAGCGTTCTGGCAGGCCCGGGGTTTCCCGCCCGCCGCCTTGGCACGGGAGTGCGCGGTGGCCTTGCTGGGCTGCGCACTAGTCTAGGCTGACTACCAGGAGGCGCTGCTGCTGGCCGCGGAGGTGGAGGGCCAAGTGGACTGGTTCTGGGCGCAGAGTGGCTAAATGCCTTCCCCGCCTGCCGCCTTCCTTCCTTTCTTCCTTCCTTCCTTGCTGCGCTTTTCGGGGGCCTCATCCTCAGAGGAGGGAAAGGATACCGATTCCGCAGCACGTCGTGCTGGCGAGTTTCGCCACCATGGTTAGATTCTTCTCGAGATTCTGGCGACGCGCCTCTGGAGGTCCAGAAAGCAGCGCTATCAATATTTTCTTTTTTCCCCAGATCCTGCTGGTGGCCGTCGTCGTCGTCGTCGCAACGTGGGAGGGTCCCGACCCTGGCGCCTGGCAGTACAGGCTGGCACCTGCGCCAGGCCTCGCCACGCGGCGCGCTGGGGCCCGAGACTGGGCGAAGACGCCTGGTGTGAAAAATTGCAACGCCAGGTTCTCGGGGTCTCCCTCCCTCCCCTCGCCTCACCTCGCCTCCTCCCCGAGGAGCGCGCGGGCCGCAGCGGCGCCTGCGGCGCCTGCCCGGGCCGCTGCCCCGCGGGCTCGCGGGTGCCCGGCTTCCAGCACCTCCCCGCCGCCCTCGGCGCAGCCCCGCCGCAACCGCGGCGCCGCGGTCCCGCCCGAGAGGGGCCGCCGAGGAGGAGGAGGAGGAGGAGGAGGAGGAGGAGGAGCAGCAGCAGGAGGAGGAGCAGGAGGAGCTGTCACCCAGTTTGCTGGCAGGACGTTCAGTTCTGTCGGAAATGAAGGACCACTAGGGAAGAGATGCACGGGTCAAAAACCTCCGCCAGGCTCGCAACCTTTCTTGCAGTACCCGAGTTGGATGTATTGCTCTATACAAAGTTACGCATAAGGCAAGAATCTCCAGAAAAGTAATTTCCCTATGTTTATCCCCTCACTGAGCGCTTAACATGGATGTTGTCATTAAGTGCGTTCTTGCTGTCCTCACACTCTGTGCTCGCGCGTCGACCTACGTTGCGCATCGACCGACCGACCTGGGAGGAAGAGGAGGAGGAGGAGGAGGAGGAGGAGGAGGAGGAGGAGCAGGAGGGGCGGTCCCGCCCCAGGAGAGGCAGCTGAGGAGGAAGAGGAGGGGTAAAATTGCTGTTTCCTGCCTCCCCCCTCCCCCTCGCTCACCTCTGCGTCATGATCAACCTAGCCATCAACGGCATCCTGATCATCACCCTTGCCATCAACAACAACAGCAGCAACAACAACAGCGATACTACAACAACAGCAGAAGCAGCAGCAGGAGCAACAACAACAACAATAGCATCATCAGCAGCAGCAGCAGCGTCAGCACCACCCTCATCAGCAGCAGCAGCATCATCCTCATCAGCACTAGCATCATCCTCCTCATCATATTCACCAGCTACAACAACTCAAACAAATACCTATACTACTACTACTACTACTACTACTACTACTACTACTACTACTACTACTACTACTACTACTACTACTACTACTACTACTACTACTACTACTACTACTACTACTACTACTACTACTACTACTACTACTACTACTACTACTACTACTACTACTACTACTACTACTACTACTACTACTACTACTACTACTACTACTACTACTACTACTACTACTACTACTACTACTACTACTACTACTACTACTACTACTACTACTACTACTACTACTACTACTACTACTACTACTACTACTACTACTACTACTACTACTACTACTACTACTACTACTACTACTACTACTACTACTACTACTACTACTACTACTACTACTACTACTACTACTACTACTACTACTACGACAACTACTCATACTACGACTACTACAGATAATACATTTGCAAATACGAGAACGACTACTACGACTGGGTACTACTGAATACTACTACTACTACTACTACTACTACTACTACTACTACTACTACTACTACTACTACTACTACTACTACTACTACTAATACTACGACGACGACGACGACGACGACGACGACGACGACGAGACGACGACGACGACGACGACGACGACGACGACGACGACGACGACGACGACGACGACGACGACGACGACGACGACGACGACGACGACGACGACGACGACGACGACGACGACGACGACGACGACGACGACGACGACGACGACGACGACGACGACGACGACGACGACCGACGACGACGACGACGACGACGACGACGACGACGACGACGACGACGACGACGACGACGACGACGACGACGACGACGACGACGACGACGACGACGACGACGACGACGGACGACGACGACGACGACGACGACGACGACGACGACGACGACGACGACGACGACGACGACGACGACGACGACGACGACGACGACGACGACGACGACGACGACGACGACGACGACGACGACGACGACGACGACGACGACGACGACGACGACGACGACGACGACGACGACGACGACGACGACGACGACGACTACTACTACTACTACTACTACTTTTTTAGCCAGCGAAAGGGCCAACGGCGGTTAACCGTGCACTCCGGCGGGGCGAGAGAGTGCCGAGCAAGCTACGAAGATATAGCTTTGAGCTGGTGAGTGAGGAGCGTAGGGCGCCCCGAATTAACCAGTTGAGGAGACCTAAAAATCATCCGCCTCAAGGAAAGCTCGCCCTTACGTGGGCCGGCGGAGATAAGGCCGGGCGGAGGCCCGTCGGAGGGGCCGGCGGCGCCGGCCATGACGCGCGAGGCGTCCTTAAAAGTCAGAAAGCTGCCAGGCACTGGGGAGCGAGCCCCCTCTGGAGGGGCGCCCTCGCCGGCAGGGGAGGTCGGGCGCTCAGATGGCTGGGAGAGCGCACGCACGCAGGGGACGGCGTACGAGGGGCCACGGCGGTTGCCTAGCGCGGGCGGTTCACGGCAGGGCCTTCACGGGAAGGACTCTTGGCTCGCTTCTGACCAGACGGCCCCTCCTTGATGGCAACTTCCGCCTTCATCTGGACAGCTCGCGCACGGTTCTGCTCAATAGTCGCTTGCACATGAGCTTCGTGGCACTGTCGGGCGAGAAGTCTGGACGAATCGGCCCCGATCGAAGGCGGAACGGCGGCCGATGCAATACTTTGAAGACAATTGCGACCGCCATGCCCGAGCTTAGGCAAAAGTGTGAAGATCTTCGCAGAGACAAGGGGTCACGCCAGAGAAGAAGCTGGCGCCTTCCATAAGGCTTCGGGCGTCGGCGGCGCTACTATCGAACAACGATAGACCGGCCAAGGCTGGGGCTGGGCGCGCCGAGACCAGGCCAAATGATGAGGAGCTGAGGTCCTGGCTGAAGCCCCCGCACTCCATGATCTGCGCGTTAAAGAGGGTCGGCGTACATTGATATGCTGCCTCAGTCCATCTGCTCAGGTCACCTTCTGGCAAATGCTTGAAGAGCTGCCTTAGCAACACAGAGACCCGCTCTTGTAGGGCGGGCTTGGCCTTGTCCTCCGGGGTGGCCTGCTTGTCAGCGAAGATCTTGCGGTCGTCAAGAAAGAAAGCCACCGGCACCCGCAGTCTGGACTCAATGCTCCAGTACCCGTCTTGAAGTAGTCGATTCCTCACTAAATACAACCACGTATCAGGGATAGATGACGTCATTCCCGGCCCGATAAGCCCACCGATGGTGGCCCTCGCGAAGGTGGTCAAAGTGGGGATGTTCTTGCCAGCGGCTAGAGATTCGACACCAACGGGGGCGCCATCCTTATCGATGATCACTGCGCTGCCCCGCGACTGGCCATCTCCTTGAACGAGTAGAGACAGGTCGCGCAGGAGGGCGAGGGGCATTGCTGCGGCCCCTTGCTGATTCACCAGGTTCACGGCTGCGGTTATCTCGGCTTCGTCGCCATTTGTCAACTGGGGACAGAAAGCTTTGCAAACGACTCTGCAAATGGCCCCAGGCCGAGGAACGCGTCGGACACCTTCCTCAGCGCTGATGTCGAGTCTGCCACCTTCTGCTCAAGATGCCTGGCAGCTTCGCCTAGTGAGCCCGCCAGCATGGCGCGAGGGCTGCTTTTCAATGGGCGAGGCTAGGAACGACGCGAGCAAACTGCGGACCGGGGTGAGGCTGAAGCCCTGGTGGAGGCCGCGCACGCGCTGCCAGGCGAGGGGCGTCACATCCCAGGCAAACAGCAGATCGCCGAGACCTTTGGCGATATGAGGTCGTAAGGTGCTAGAGAACGGCACGCGGTCCGACAACAACCGGGAGGCTCTGCTCGGGTCGATGATCGCCCACAGGAACTCCGCCTGAGTGACCAACATAGTGCCCGCCTTCATGGGGGTGTTCCCCAGCGCAACTGGCCTGCCTGCCGGTGCAAGCCCTGATTCAAGCTTCAGCAGCTTCTCCGAGCCCCGACCTCCGTCGATTTCCACTTGGACGACCTGACGAGTGCCCATAATAGGGACAGGGCAGATGACGCTTTCGCGGCCGTCCAACGCCTCCCCGACGCACTCTGAAAATTTCGCGTTCTCCAGAGACAACGCAAGGCAGCCGAGTCCGCCGACGATTGTCACGTAGTCTCTCTTCGCTATATACTCCGACCACACGTCGTCCAAAGGGCAGCCTGAGGCGTCCAGCTCGGGCAGCAATAACGCATGAGCCTGCAAAACCCTGAACGATTTGGCCTGGCTCTGAAAGTCGCGGGCGTACTTCTGCTGCGCAAAGTAATAGGCCGTGAGCATTGTTGGCAAGCCCACCAAAGACTGGATCTCCAATCCAACTCGGCGTTCGCCTAGGTCTGCCCGAACGGCCGCAGAGATGTCCTTCGTTTGCTTGATGGGGTTGATTTGCAGCGGGCGGAGCAACTCATGGAGCCTGACCAGCTTGCTAAGACCGAGGGCGGTGCGCTTATCAAGGCCGCCGAATTCACGAGGGGCCTGGCCTTGGACAGCCACTTCTTGAAGCAGATCTGCTCGTTCTGGCTTAGCCGGTACCCGTCCGGCAACACAAACCCCTCGCTCTGATACGGAGACGGCGACTGCAATTGCGCAATGAACGATGCTCCCTTCCATTTCTCCAAGGGGGGCCGGCCCCTTAGGCTGCCTGTGCCAGCGGAATCGTGACTGGCCATCAGCGCCTGGTAGAGCTCCGCGTTAGTCGCGTCCACTGCAGAGTCCCCTGACGGGGCCGGCGCCCGGCTGGCTGAGTCGACTGGTGCAGCGACGCCAGAAAACCTGCCAAGGGATTTCACACTGCCAAGGCCTATATGGGGCGCAACGTTCCAGGTGGTCTCGAAGCGCGCGACAAAAATTGTGACCTTCAGGGAGGACGCCAACCGCAGAGTAGCCAGATACCTCGCTTGCGACGTTCGACGACACTGAGAGGCACTCTCGGATAGGGCTGGAATGGCCAAGAACTGACGCATGAACCCCTGGTCGCATAGGCGCCTGTCTAGACGTTGCTGTCCGGAGGCCGTTTTGAGCAGGTTGAGCTGAGAAGGTGCGAAGAACAGCCTATCGCGGTCGACGCCCAGCTCCTGGTAGAGCCTGGAGAGGAGGCAGTCCGCGGGCATTTGGTGGGCGGCCATGCTGATGCGCTCCCTGGCCGCGGGCTTCAGTCCGTCCACAACCTTGCGGGGGCCGTCGTTCCTCTTTATCACAAAATTTTCCGACACCGGCAAGAATCCTGACTTTTGCATATACGACCTCAGCACTGCGCCGGACACGGTCGTGAAATCCACTCCTGGGATAAACCACCTCCGGTTCATAAGAGTACTAGTTCGCGGAAAACCCGCATGATTGAAGAATCTCGAAGCTGCGGACTTCTGGTCTATGGTCAGGGGGACCTGACTGAACAGTTTCCTGCTAACCGCGAGCGACTGTGAACTCTTGTCCGAGTCCGGCTCCAGCATGGCCACACAGCCTGGTGGCAAAGTGACCTCGCCAGGCCTCAACGCGGAGCCGGCGACCAACACCTCGCTGGGGTCGACAATCCGCAGGCCCAGAGCCAGCTGCATGACCGGCGCTGGAGGGGGCAGGCCGCCGCGGGGGGTCTGGGCTCCAGCGACGGGCCACGAAGGCCCCCCGCCGGGGGCCACTACTACTACTACTACTACTACTACTACTACTACTACTACTACTACTACTACTACTACTGCTACTACTGCCGCTACTACTACTACTACTACTACTACTACTACTACTACTACTACTACGACGACGACGACGACGACGACGACGACGACGACGACGACGACGACGACGACGACGACGACGACGACGACGACGACGACGACGACGACGACGACGACGACGACGACTACGACTACACTACTACTACTACTACTACTACGACTACTACTACTACTACTACTACTACTACTACTACTACTACGTATACTACGCTTCCTCCTCTCCTGCTACGACTTCTACGACTACGACTACGACTACGACTACGACTACTACTACTACTACTACTACTACTACTACTACTACTACTACTACTACTACTAGTACTACTACCATGTACCGCCCTTCGCGGGGGTAGAAACCAATTGGACCAAGTGTATTTGCTGGGGCGTCACGCTGTCACCCTGCTCATCCTTTCCTCATCATGCTCGCCCTCCTTCTCATCATTCTCCTCGTACTCCTCCTCATCCATTTCCTTGTCCTCCTCCTCCTCCTCCTCCTCCTCCTCCTCCACGTCCTCCTCCATCGCCTCCCCCTTCCTACCTCGGGCGTGATGGACCACGGGACCTCATGGAACCTCCTGGTAATCCCGGGGGCCTCCTGGGATAGCAACCTCTGGGGACTTCCTGCGGCCTCTTGAAACCTCCTGGGCTCTCCTAGGGTATCCTCAGCCCTCCAGGGGCGTCCGCAGCGTTCTGGAACTTTTGGGTCGTTCAGGATACGCCCGGAGCGTGATGGGACCTCCTGGGGCCTTGTGGGACC
>CAUYUJ010021674.1:15000-115000 GCA_963575745.1 Prorocentrum cordatum | reverse complement strand
GGCTACCCTCCCCCATCCATCCAAACCGGGGAGGCGCTGCGCGAGCGGTCAGAGCGCCCAAGATGGCCCAAGATGGCTCCGAAATGACCTCACAGAGCCAATGATGACCTCCGTGATGTCATAAGATGATCGAGGATGGGTCAAGATGGCACCCAAAATGCCTCCAAGAGGCTCCAAGACGGCCTCAAGACGGCTCCAAGTGGACACGGAGCCTCCCATGGATGTCCCAAACCAAACAGGCCAAAACCGTTATAAGATCGAATCAAGCCAAATGATGTGTGGCCTCTCAACTTGTTGCTTACAACTGGCTCCTGAGACCTCAAGATGGCTCCAAGATGGCCAAGGAGAGCCCCGAGAAAGGCCCAAGAGGACCCCGAGAGCGCCCAAGAGGCGAGATGTCAAGGCCAAGAAGGGCGAGGCCAAACGGGACACCACCCTCTTTGACCGGTGTCATCCAGGATGGCCGAAGAGAGCCAAGAGGGTCCCGATTCGCCACGTCGGCACGACACGAACCTACCGTACGCCAACTCTTCCCTACCCTCCCGTTTGGCAGCGGACCTTGGCTCCAGCGTGGCGCCGAAGTGGTAATCGGCCTGCGCGGGTACTGCAAGTGGGATATGGGCAGAACGGGGGGAAGAGGAAAATTAGCCTGGCGAAAGACCCAACCATATGCAGTTGAGAGTACCGCAATTGTGAATATCTTCTTCGGTGGCGCTCCCTATGGGGCCACGAGCCGTATGAGGGGTGTGCCGAAATGCGTGGCAGTGTACACAACACGAACGAAGACGATAGGTCCGAATATGAAAGCTTGAGCGCGTGCGAGTCGGATCGCGAGCGAGTCTGATTATGAATGAATCTGCGCGCGATTGATTCTATTCGCATGAATGCGTGCATGGATACGCCCAGTGTAAATGTATGTATACGACTGTGAACAGTTTGGGTCTGCGTGACTCTCGGTACTCGTGACTCTGAGCGTCGCCTCTGCAGGGGGCTTCCCTGGGAACCCCGACGGCAGCGCCCGCGCGCCGCGACGCCCATGTCGGCACGCCACACACCTGGTGTGCGGGACGCATGCGGACGGCAGCACTGGGGCCTTCGGTGGAGCTCCCTGTGGGGCCACGAAACGTGTGAGGGGTGTGCCGAAATGGGTGTGCGGGACGCATGCGGACGGCAGCCATGGGGCCTTCGGTGGAGCTCCCTATGGGGCCACGAAACGTGTGAGGGGTGTGCCAAAACGTGCGTGCCGAAATGGGTGTGCGGGACGCATGCGGACGGTGGATGGGGCCACGAAACGTGTGAGGGGTGTTCGCGGGACGCATGCGGACGGCAGCCATGGGCCTTGTGGAGCCATGGGGCCACGAAACGTGTGAGGGGTGTGCCGAAATGGGTGTGCGGGACGCATGCGGACGGCAGCACTGGGGCCTTCGGTGGAGCTCCCTGTGGGGCCACGAAACGTGTGAGGGGTGTGCCGAAATGGGTGTGCGGGACGCATGCGGACGGCAGCCATGGGGCCTTCGGTGGAGCTCCCTATGGGGCCACGAAACGTGTGAGGGGTGTGCCGAAATGTGTGCCGAAATGGGTGTGCGGGACGCATGCGGACGGCAGCCATGGGGCCTTCGGTGGAGCTCCCTATGGGGCCACGAAACGTGTGAGGGGTGTGCCGAAATGGGTGTGCGGGACGCATGCGGACGGCAGCACTGGGGCCTTCGGTGGAGCTCCCTGTGGGGCCACGAAACGTGTGAGGGGTGTGCCGAAATGGGTGTGCGGGACGCATGCGGACGGCAGCCATGGGGCCTTCGGTGGAGCTCCCTATGGGGCCACGAAACGTGTGAGGGGTGTGCCGAAATGGGTGTGCGGGACGCATGCGGACGGCAGCCACTGGGGCCTTCGGTGGAGCTCCCTGTGGGGCCACGAAACGTGTGAGGGGTGTGCCGAAATGGGTGTGCGGGACGCATGCGGACGGCAGCACTGGGGCCTTCGGTGGAGCTCCCTGTGGGGCCACGAAACGTGTGAGGGGTGTGCCGAAATGGGTGTGCGGGACGCATGCGGACGGCAGCCATGGGGCCTTCGGTGGAGCTCCCTATGGGGCCACGAAACGTGTGAGGGGTGTGCCGAAATGGGTGTGCGGGACGCATGCGGACGGCAGCACTGGGGCCTTCGGTGGAGCTCCCTGTGGGGCCACGAAACGTGTGAGGGGTGTGCCGAAATGGGTGTGCGGGACGCATGCGGACGGCAGCCATGGGGCCTTCGGTGGAGCTCCCTATGGGGCCACGAAACGTGTGAGGGGTGTGCCGAAATGGGTGTGCGGGACGCATGCGGACGGCAGCACTGGGGCCTTCGGTGGAGCTCCCTGTGGGGCCACGAAACGTGTGAGAGGTGTGCCGAAATGGGTGTGCGGGACGCATGCGGACGGCAGCCATGGGGCCTTCGGCGGAGCTCCTATGGGGCTACGAAACGCTGTACTGGGCGGGTGAAACGCAGGGAAGGCGGAGGAGGAGGAAGGAGGAAGGAGACGCGGGGCACCGTCTCTTCAAAACGAGGACCCAACACCACAGGATGGTTGGGAAAAACAACAAACAAACAAAAAAGGAAGGGAAGGAGGGAAGCAGATAAAGCATATCAGACGAGGCAAAAGGTTCCACCTGCTGCGCGCCAGCGAAACAACATTCCTGCCAAAGGTATGCGGAAGGCCGTTGGAACACGGACTGCGACGCGCGCTGCTCGTCAACCGTATGAACTTAACACTCGAAGAGTGCAAAATGGACCCTGGGGGGGGGAGCCAAGCGGGAAAAGGGGAAGACTGGAACCCACGAATACTGGCCGCCAGGCTGTGGCTACCAACGGCCCACCCCAAGGAGGCCCTTATTATTCTCAGTATTCGTATTGTGCTGATTTGTTTTATGATCATTATGATTTTCTCACTCTTAAGATTATTATTACCGAGAGGGCCCCAGATGCGATGGGTCGCCACGCGCCTCGCACCGACAGGCGCGCGGGCGTGTGCATGTAGCAGCTGCGCCGACCTCGATCTATGCGCGGGCCTGGCGCCACGACGGAGGACGTGGAGCTGCTCATTCGAAAACGAGGTCGCAAATAGAGGGCAGAAAATCCACCCCGATAGTAGCCGCCCCAACACGCAAGGTCTGCAGCAAACGCGCCCGAAGAAGGAATCGAGCAGGGCAGGGCTGTTTAGTAAAAGCCCAGGGCCGTTCAGTAAACGCCAATTGTCCATCGGGAGCGGCAAAGAGGGGGGTGTCCATAAGGGGGGGGTGCAAATCATGACCGGCTGCATGTGCGCGGCCCAGCGGGGGGGCCAGGGACGTAATGAAATAAGAAGAGGCGCCATGAAATCTGGGGAAATATCATGGCCCGCGCCATGATATCCACCCCCCCCTAGTCATCACCCCCCTCTTTTCCGCCCCCGAGTCCAGTCCGGGTGGTCTCTCCTCCCTTGAGAAAAGCCCGGCTTGCACGGCGAGGAAAGGCTGGATACACCCAGCGGGAATCGACAGCAACGCCCACGGGGGCGCAGCCACGAGCGAGGGGGCGGACGGGGGAAAAGAGGGGGAAATGGAGGAAGAAACAAACAAAAACAAAACAAAAAACAAAAAAAAAAAAAAAAAAAACGAGGCAGTGCATGCACACACGCACACACACACACACACACAAACACAGCTCCGCTCTCCTTGCATGGCGCGTCTTACAAGGAGGGCCGCCCCTCGTTCAATCACGCTTCAATCCCTCGACTAGCTCCGCACGTTCAGCAGCCTATCGACATCCCGTCCCTGATCATGGCAAGACAGAGCTCAAGCACGGCTTCCACCATAACGTGGTTGAAGCCGCGCCTAAAGGAGAGTCGCACATTGCGCAACACTCCCTCGCAGATGCCCGCGCACCTTGGCGCAACCAGGTAGTTGCGTAAGAACGTAAGGACTGTACGACGATAATCCTTTCCTTTCTCCTCCACCTCATCTGTTTCCTCACTGGCACCAAACTGGCCATCGCTCGGACGACTATTCCCTGTGTTTTGTTGTCGGTTTCGTGCGTGTTTTTTTCGCCAAATGATCAAGGATGCTCCTCGATGGTCCTCGCCGAGAAAAAATGCACACGTCCGAGCGATGCCAGGCAAAACTATTGGGAACGGCTGGTGACGCGCCGCAGGCGTCTTCGACAAAATCCGCCGACCCCATCTGCGCGTGCGATGGGTTGGCGTTTTCGCAGCACGCACCCCTGCGGCCAGCCTGGGGCGTCAACTTCACGGGGTTTTCCTACGAGGCTCGCGCTGGTGGTCGGGCCGTGTCTTGGATGGTCTGGGCAGCCAGTCGTCGCATACTACACGTGATCTTCGTCTGGCCTCCGATTCCGAACTCTCCTGGGGCCCCTGGCGTGCCCCCTGGGTATTGAGAAGTGGTGGCGCGAGGACTTTTCGGGCCCAAGAGGGCCCAAACACAGGCCAAGAGGACCCCAAGAGGCCCCGAAGACAGCCCAAGATGGCCCCGAGTTGCCGAAAGATCGGCACAAGACGCCCAAAATAGCCCCCAGACAGCCCAAGATGCCTCCAAGACGCCTCAAAAAGCCTCCAAGAGGCCTCCCAAGAGGGCCCCAAAAGGAAAAAATCAATAATTCCCCTTAAGTTATCAATAGACTTTGGCGTTCTCGCCGTTTCGGCTTTCTGGCGCTCCAAGACAACCCAAGAGGCCCCAAGACCACCCCAAAACGGAACGGCCCAAAAGGCCCCCACCAGACGGCCTAAGAGCGCCCCAAGACGGCCCAAGAGACGCCCAAGACGGCCCAAGAGGACCACAAGACGGTCCCGAAAGGCGCCCAAGAGAGGGAACACGAACCGAAAATCCGAGCCTTCCGCCCAAAGAGGCCTCCCGGACAGAGCGCCGGAGAGGGCAGAGGCTTCCTAGATGGGGTCCGAGTAGGGGGGGTCGGAGGATCGCGCCGCATCACCGAGGCATCACCGACCCCATTTACTCCGACCCCATCCAGGAGGCCCGAACAGGGCGGGCCTCGATCTGGCGGGCGGTGGGGAGGGGCAGAGGTGCGGGAGTAGTCCCGATTGAGCGGGACTATGCCGATTTGGGCCCGTTTTCGACCAGCGACATACCCGCACCGATTGAGAATTTCACCTCCCAGGAGTTGCATCCGAACCTGGGCAGGAGTGGGCGCTGGCGCGCGGCTTCGTGCAGAGGGGGCGCGAGGGGGGCCCAGACAAAGCGCGCAAGCCGCTGCCATCGCATCTCACTCGGTGATCAGGGAGAGCCCGCGAGCCCGAACTCGAGGTCACTCCGGCGAAGGGTCGCTCTCACGCGCAGTCGATTTCCCCCCCCCCCTGGCTCGCGAAAGGCAGCACTCCGGGCAGGCCGCCGGCCGGAGCGGGGGGGGGGGCAGACGCAAAAACAAAAAACAAAAAAAAACAAGAGAACCCCCAAAACAAAAACGGAAGAACAAAACAACAAAAAAAAAAAAAAAAAAAAAAAAAAAAAAAAAAAAAAAAAAAAAAAAAAAAAAAAAAAAAAAAAACGGTGCGGGCACGCGTGCTTTCGCAGCTCCGCGCGGAGGTTCTCGGGATCGGAGCTGGGCCCTCTCCCGGGCGGCGCCCGGAGCGCATCCAGGCGGGACCGGCTCACAGGGCAGGGGGGGGGGGGACGTCGAGATGGAATCGGCCACACGTCGCAGACAGGTCGGCGAGGGGCCCCCACTCGCGAAACTCCTGGGCAGGGCGGGCGATCGGGCCCCTGTCGGCGATGAGTGGGCGACTGGGGGTCGTCGATGCATGTCCCCCTGCGCCTGTCCCTGAGACCATTTCCCCACCCACCCCTGGGAAGACGGTCGATCCTTGACCCTCGATCCTGGCTCCTCGACCTCAACCCCGGGAGGCCCTCCAGAGAGCAGCAATGACCAGAACCCTCCGCCCTCTCGTCCTCTCGTCCTCCGTCCTCCGTCCTCCCGCCCCCGTCCTCGATCCGCCCGTCCTCGGGCCTCCATCCCCGGGTCTTCCCGCCCTCCCGCCCTCGATCCTCGACCCGCCGTCCTCAGTCCCTCGCCATCGCTCGGACGTCCATTCCCTGTGTGTTTGTTTGGTTTCGCGTCTGGCTTTTTCGCCAAATGATCAAGGATGCTCCTCAATTGTCCTCGCCGAAGGAAAAATGCACACGTCCGAGCGATGCCGAGGTCCTCGATCCTCGCGCCTCGCTCCCTGATCCTCACTCCCCGACCCCCCCGGCCACGGGCGCCAGGTGCCCAGCGCGGCGCCTTGGGGGACAGAGCGCCGACCGAGGTGGAGCGCTGCGCCATCTGCCGCCAGGAGGCGCTGGCGGCCTGCGGAAACCCGAGGATCGCAGACCGAAGATCGCATACATCTATAGATATATCGGAGGTGAGGGGGTGAGATCGAAGTGGAACGGAGAGCCCCCCTACCAGGAAATCGATTTCGGTTTCGTGTTCGTGCGTGCCGTGCGGGCGAGGCGAAGCTGCGTGGGCGGGCGAGAGAAAGTCTCCTGTGGCTGAGGCGCGGCCGGACCAAATGTCTCCCTTCCGGGCGGCCGGGGGCCCGCGGTGTCCCGCCGGTGTCCCGCTGGTGTTTCGTGTGGCTGAGGCGCGGCCGGACCAAAATGACTCCCTTCCGGGCGGCCGGTGGCCCGCGGTGTCCCGCCGGTGTCCCGTCGGTGTCCCGCGGTGTCCCGCGGTGTCCCGCGGTGTCCCCGGTGTCCCGCGGTGTCCCGCGGTGTGTCCCGCGAGGATGAGATGATGATGATGAGATGATGATGATGATGATGATGATGATGATGATGATGATGATGATGATGATGATGATGATGATGATGATGATGATGATGATGATGATGATGATGATGATGATGATGATGATGATGATGATGATGATGATGATGATGATGATGATGATGATGATGATGATGATGATGATGATGGTGTCCCGATGAAGATGATGATGTTGATGATGGTGTCGATGATGATGATAGTGTCCCGATGATGAGGATGATGATGCTCATGATGATTATGTTGATGATGATGACAATGATGGTGTCCCGATGATGATGATGATGATGATGATGATGATGATGATGATGATGATGATTCCGATGATGTTGGTGATGATGATGTTGATGGAAATGGTGTCCCGGCGATAATGATGTTGATGATGATGGTGTTGATGATGATTATGGTGTCCCGATGATGATGCTGCTGATGATGATGGTGATGATGATGATGGTGATGGTGATGGTGTCCCGATGAGAATAATAATGATAATGACGATGTTGATGATGATGTTGCTCATGATGATGATGATGATGATGATGATGATGATGATGATGATGATGGTGCCCCAATGATGAATGATCATGATGATGATGGTGTCCCGAGGATGATGACGATGTTGATGATAATGTTGATGATGAGAACGATGGTGATCATGATGGTGTCCCGATTATGATGATGATTCTGATGATGTTGCTGATGATGATGACGAATACTGTGTCCCGATGATGATGATGATGATAATGATGATGATGATGATGATGATGATGATGATGATGATGAGATGATGGTGGTAATGATGATGATGATGATGATGTTGTCCCGATGATGATGCTGACGTTGATGATGATGTTTATGATGAGGATGACGGTGCCCTCATGATGATGACGATGTTGGTGATGATGTTGATGTTGATGATGATGTTGATGATGATGATGACGTTGATTGTGAGAGCGATTGTGATATCGATAGTGAGATCGATATTGAGACCGAATGTGAGATCGATTGTGTGATCGATTGTGAGATCGATTGTGAGATCAATTGTGAGATCGATCGAATGAGATAGATCGAGTGAGATCGATTGTGAGATCGATCGAGTGAGATCGATCGAGCGAGACCGATAGTGAGATCGATACTGAGATGGATAGTGAGACCGATCGAGTGAGACGTTGGTTCCCCCCCCCGAACCTCCTTATCACCCGAAGGGTGGTCGTATAGGTATTTATATATAGAGAGAGAGAGACAGAGAAAGAGAAGGAACAAACTGTTTCTGGATGAATGTGGAAACTTCCTCTTTCTCCTCCTCCTCCTCCTCCTCCTCCTCCTCTTCCTCCTCCTCCGCCTCCTCCTCCTCCTCCTCCGGTTACCGCGACCCCGGCACCCGTCCATCAATGGGAAGGGTGTCCACTGCGGTCAGGGTCCTCCGGCTCCCTCCACCGCCCGCCCCATGTCCCAAGACTGTGGCAGGGTCGTCAGCTCCTCGTTGTCGTTTTCGGTTGTAGTCGTCGTCGTGATCGTCGTCGTCCTTCTGGGTCGGCGGCACCGGCCGCAAGGCATTATGTTCAAACGAATTCAAGACACAACTATTTTCTGAATGCGATACAAAACAATACCATATACAAAACGGCTTTGGAGTTCATTCAGAAGCCCGCTCTTGAATACATTCCAGATCAAAAGCGGGAGGACCCGAGGACAGGAGGGTCCGAGGACGCAAGGACCCGAGGATGGCGGATCGAGGACGCGAGGACGCGAGGGCCCGAAGGCCCGAAGACCCGAGGAACCGCGGACCCGAGGGCCCGAGGAGCGAAGGCGGGAAGCCCTGAGGATCCGAGGGCCCGAGGATCCAGCACCCGAGGACTCGAGGACCCGAGGGCCCGAGGATCCGAGGGTCCGGGGATCCGGGAGCGGAGGCCGGAAGGACCCGAGGACCCGAGGACCCGGCCGAGGGCCCGAGGCTCCAGGAGCGAGGGCGGGGGGGCGGGAGGGCAAGGCGGGCCCGAGGACGAGGGCGGAGGGCTTCCAGGGCTCGGGTCGCCGCTGCTCGCCGGAGGACTTCTCTCCAGGGGGGCGCCCTCGCCGCCACGGCCGGGAGCCCTGCTCTGAGCACACCCTGGCCGGGCGCCGCACGCCCCAAGAGGGGGTCGGGCGGGGCATCATGCTCGGACCTGGAAAAGAAGGGGCCCTGGGTGTCGCAGAGCAACCTCGGCCTCCAGAGTCGTCTTCAGGGGCCATCCTCAGGTCGGGCGAAAGGGGGGGATAGCAAGGGTGGGGGAGAATCAGCCCACATAGCTGATGGGGGGAAAATAAGGGGCCCTGGATATCGCAGAACGTTCGGTTGCCAACGTCGCAACCTGCGTTTGCCAACGCGTCCCACCGGATGCACGGCCGAGCGAGCGAGCGGACGTCGCAGAACAACCTCGGCCTCCAGAGCCGTCTTCAGGGGCCAGCATCGGGTCGGGCGAAAGGGGGGGATAGCAAGGGGGGGGGGGGAATCCGCTCACGTAGCTGATTTTCCCTGCGCCTCCCGGCGCCAGAGGCGACTATGTATCGAGGAATGGGCCCCTCGGTGGGGCCGAAACCAGCTGCATGCAGCAAATTTCGTAATCCCCCCTTTCCCAATCCCCCCCTTTCGTCCGGCCCGACATCAGAACGACGGTCCGGAAGGGGGCTCTGTGAAGCAGGGCCAGGGCCGGAACAAAGTCGGACCCGGGCAGATCTGGAATCGCTGAGGTCCAGCGAAGCTGGAGTGTGCATCGAGCGGCACGGCCGTTCCAGAGCGCTTTGGAGCGCTCTGGAAGTGTATCGAGAGGATCTGGAGGGAGCTAGCCCTTCCCGAAACTGACCCCGAAAGAGGGGTCGGGATCTCGAACGGGCCTGAGACTCGAAAAGATCTGGTCGTCGGAGGTCTGCGGAGGTGCCGATGGAGGGGCAAGACGAGGGGAAGGATAGAAACAGAAAGTGAATGGAACGATGGAGCGAGAAAAACCACGATGAGAGCGAGAAGATAACCATGAAGACAGACGGTAGGACTATGGGATGCAGGGGCGGAGCTAGAAGCGGACGGCGAGGGGCGAAGATGACAGCCAGGGTAAACAGAGCACGAAGGCAGCCTGAATAGAACGAAGCTGAAAAAGAAGAACGTGTTAGCCAGCGATAACCACAAAGAGTGCATTTCTAGCAATATGCGTTGTGTAATCCATTTGGCCCAATATATTTTGTTTTTTATATATATATATATATATATATATATATATATATATATATATATATATATATATATATATGCAAGGTACGCGTCGCAATATAACCAGAAAGAAAGATATATGGTCTGTTATGCAATATACGTGGGTCAATATATGATGCGAAACGTTCGTGGGGCAATATGTGCTGCGCAATATCTGTGGACCCCGTATGCGGTGCAAAGTTCGTGATGCAATATTTGTTTTATCTGTATATATGTATACTGTACAATACATGATGTGCACTATATGTTGCGCAATATACGTGGTGCAAAGTATGTGGTGTAATCGACGTGGTGCAGTCTATGCAATGCACCATGGGTCGTGCAATCGACGTGGTGCTATGTGTGGTGTGCAACGATTCGGCGACGCCGGGACATGGCGACAACATAGCTGCCAGACCGCCCTCCAGGCCCAAGCGACGGGCGGCAGCAGGGCGGCGACGTGGCAGCGACGGCGACAACACAGCCGCGAATGCGACCCCCAGGCCCAGGCGACGGGCGGCGACGAGGCGGCAACGGGGCGCCGACGGCGACGGCATAGCCACGAGACCGACACCCAGGCCCAGGCGACGGGCGGCGACGAGACGACGGCGGGGCGGCGACATCGATAACATAATTAGCCGCGAAATCGACACCCAGCCCCAGGTGACGGGGGGCTGCGAGGCAGCGACGGGGCGGCGACGGCAATAACATACCCGCGGGAAAGACCCCCAGGCGACAGGCGGCGACAAGGCGGCGACGGAGCGGCGACGGCGACAACACAGCCGCCAGATTTTTATACATCCCATGACAACGCTACCTGCGGGGGTGAATACTCTCAGCAGGGAAACATGTAGAAAACAGCAAGGCAGCGGACTGCATGAAGCGCCCCAGGGGAGCAGCAAAAACGGACCGACCTGCAGCCAAAACCACAGAATCTCTTGCATGACAATGGAGCGGTGGCAAAGGGTTCAAGATGAGGAAGGAAAGGAGGCGCAGGAGCAGGAGCTGAAAAAATGGGCGCGTTTGGTAATGCTTCGGGATGCGCACTGACAGGCCCCCCCCCTGACAGTCCCGGCTAACCTTCATCGGGCCTCCGAATAGTCCGAGGCCAACCCGGACCTACCCGGGGAAGGGCTGTCCGCACGCAACCGGAAGCCTTGCCCCGCGCGCACATTCGAAGCAAGCGCATGCGCGCATTCCGCTAGCAGCCTGCCTGCGAAGATCCCGCACCCCCTTCCCAAATGCTGCGTGCAAACACATTCTTGCGTCGGCGGCTAGGCAAGGTCACTGCGATGGCGATGAAATCATTGCAGGGTGCACACTTGCGAATTAAGCCGCGGTGCAAGGGGATGAAAGAGGAGAGCCCGGCGTGGACGGAGGGAGACGGAAGCCAGGCCCGCTGAGAGCGGGGTCAGGCGGCGGCGGGGCGGGCGCCGGGACCGGAGGCCAGCAGCGGCGGCGGGGCAGCAGCTGGGGGGCCCAGCGCAAGCTGAGGCGGGCTCTTCAAGAGCACGGCGAGGCGACGATGGCGACGAGATCCGAGTGACCTCCAGGCAACCGAGGGCGATCAGCTGGAGCAGACCACCTCAAGGCGAGGTGCCGGGGGGCGAGGCAGACACACCGGGAGACAGCAAAGACGCGGCTGCAGGGAGGCCCGCCGACCAGCGGCGCCGGCGCAGCGGGGCGGGGCCACCTCGCGAGAGGGGCCGGAGTGAAAACCAGGCGAAGCGGGTGGCGCCAGGAGCGGGGCGGGCGGAAGCCAGACGCGGCAAGCCGAAGGAGAGGCGGGCGGGAGCGGAGGTCGCGGGCGACCTGCGAAGCTTCCCGCGCCCAGCACGTGCCGCCAAGGCGGAAGACGCTCCGCGACGGCGCCAAGAACCGCCGAAACGAAGCGAGGCGCCTGGCAGAGACGAGCGGAAAGACAACAGCATCGGAAGCACTAGTCTGGGGCATCGGGCCGCCGCCTGAGATCGGTCTGCTACTCGATCAATGACCGAAGAATAGCTCGCACTTTACGACTCTTTTGGCGAATGATTGTTTTTTTGTGCCTCGATCTCGAGAGGTGAAACTGGGCGCCAGCGAGAAACTGTCAATCAAAATAGCTCGTAGAGCTCTTCGGCTAGATGAGCCAAGAGAAATCCGGCTGCAGGGTGGAGCTACTTGGAATGGACAATGTGACGACCCGGGGTCGGTTTTTGCAGTTTCTAGGCAAGATTAAACAGTTCATTTTAAAAGTTCTGATATTTCTACTGTGCATTGGATCACGTTCGGTTCGCTGGTAAAGGTTTCAGGGCCATAGCTGCAATTTCTAGCGATTCGCTTCCTGCAACCGGCCTTAAGAAAATATTACTTCGCAGGAAAAACTAGTTGTCTAAGTTAACTTGAGATCTGGGCCAGCTACTCAGGTTCAATGCAAATGCAGAGACTCAGCAGCATCGGAAGCTCCAGTCTAAAGGATCGGGGCGCCTGAAATCAGTCTGCTACTCGAGCGATGGCGAAACACTATCCCACTCTTGAACTCTTCCGTCTACGCGTTCAGTCTTTCGACTCGACATTCAGAACAGCTACGGAGTTCCGTGTAGACGAATAAATGAGTTTAGGAGCATCGAAAGCTTCTGTGCGCATGGTCTAACACCCTTGAATCGGCTTGGTTCTCTTGCCATGTTCACTACTTGCACAGTACAATTTGTCAGGGCAAATACCCGATTTTCCAACTCGATCTCAAGATTTGGAGCAACTACAGTGGTTCCATGTGTACGGACAGCTTCAGCAACATCGGAAGCATCAGTGTAGAGAGTCGAGACACCCGCGATCGGCTTCCCACTCGAGCTGTCCGAAGAACGGTTCGCACTCTGCAACTCCTTGGGGCGATTTTTGTTGGACTCGATCGACATGTACAACATCTACAGATGTTGAACCTAAACCAAGAGGTCCAGCAGCGTCAGACGCTGGCGCTAACATCGATTCAAAGCCTGAGAACGGTTCGCTTCTCAAGGAAAACTCGAAAAAAACACTGTTTCGACTCTGCAGCTTTTCTGAGCACATGCGCGGTTTTGCAAGTTGCTCGAGCTTCCAAGCAGCTACAGATGTACGCGTGCCAGTAACTTCTACAGAATCAGGAGTACAAATAGTACCTCGTTGAGCTCTTCGATGCAATGAGCTCCGAGGAATTCGGGCCCAGGGTGGAGCTAGTTGACCGACCCGGCCAGATCTGTGAACATTGTGAGAGATTTGACAACTTGCGTTCGGAATCAAGATGTTTCGCACTTGTAGTAGATTACGCCGCGCTCGCCGGTAAATTTTCAGGCCCACAGCCGCAGCACTACAATCAAAACACTCGGGGGAATCAACCGCGCGCCGAGACGTTAGACACATGATCGGGGATTCCAGAGCGAACTCGAGCCACAGAGCAGCTACAGAGCTCATTAGCAGCGCACAATGAGCAGCATTGTGCCGCATCGGTCTGGCGGCAAAACACCATGTAGATCTGGCTGGTGCTCGACAGTTGAATGCAACACATGCATTTTCGGGTGCTTCTGACATTCAGAGCATTCTTACGCATGCAACGAGCTCTACGAGGTTCCCGGCGGTAACCTCGTTTACGGTTTACCGCCGGCGCCCAGTTCTTCGGTCATCGCTCGATCAGCCAAGCGATCTCAGGCCTCTTGACCTTCTGGACTGATGCTTCGGACGATGATCAACTATTCTGTGCTAGTCCCGAGATCTAGTCGAAAAACTGATGTGCCCCAAGATGCAGAGTGCAAATACTTATTTCGTTACAGCTCGAGTAGCAGACCCTTCAATCATCTCGACCATCTAGACTGATGCTTCTGATGCTTTTGCAGCGATACCTCATCGAGCTCGTGGTCTAGAGCTGGAGGAATTCGGCAGCATGGTCGAGCTAGTTGTCCGATCAGGCCAGAATACATGTTGTGGCGACCTGGGCTCGGTGTTTGAAGTTCTAGAGAAATATTTCGCAATGCATTCGACATTCCAAACTTTTCTAGTGAGTATTGGATCGCGCTGCATTCGTTGGTCAAAGTTTGAGGGCTGTAGCTGCAATACTTATGTCCGTTTACTTTCGGGAAACGACCATGAGAGAATAGTGATTTGCAGGACATGTAGTTGTTTTCAAACTTAAGTCGAGATTCAGGCGAGATAGACATGTCATGTGCGCCAAGGAGTTCCAATACTCAAGCCATGGCCGAAAAACTATTTGCACCCTGCAGCTCTTTCGCGCAAGCGTTCGGATGTTCGGCGTGTTCTCACATACCTCGTCGAGCTCCTCAATGAGATGAGCAAAAAAAACAATTGGGCGAAAAATGGAGCTAGGTTGATCGACCCCGCCAGAACGAGCAACGCGGTGACTTAGAGTCGGCTTTGTGAACATTGTGAGAGACTTGACAATTCGTTCAGATAATCTCGATTTTTCACACCTGTCGCGCTTGCCGGTAAAAGTTCAAAAACCTTGTTTTGGCGTTTGGGTTTGCGTCAGGGCGTCCACAGCTGGGTCAGCTGAGCCCTAGACCGCACTCTGGAACAGTCGGGCAAGTGAGAGGGGCCTCCCAAACGGAGACACAGCAGACATCCACACGCCAGAGAGATGTCGAGCCAGGAAGGCGGAGGCATGAAGATATGCGATTGCCTAGCCAGGGTGGCTTAGGCATCCAAAGAAAAGCAACGCACAAATAAGCGAAGCGCCAGTGAGGCCACAATGGAAACAGAAAAACAGCAAGAGAAGTGCTGAGCCAGAATGGCTGAGGCATCAGAATATCCAATGCCGAGCCAGGGCGGCGTAGGCATCAGGAAACAGAATGGACAAAGACAGGGCACAGAAGATCATTACAAGAGAAAGTGTCAATATGCAGCACAGGACGCGACGCCGAGCCAGGGTGGCGGAGGCATGCAGATATGGGATTGCCGAGCCAGGGTGGCTTAGGCATCCAAGAAAACAACGAATAAAAGCAAGCGTCAAGTGAGGCCACACATAAAAGACGGAGACAGCAAGGAAGTGCCGATCCAAGATGGCTGAGGCATCAGAATCTCAAATGCCGAGCCAGGGTGGCGAAGGCACCAGGAGACAAAGAACGGCAAAGAACAAGGCACAGGAGAACATTACAAGATACGATGTCAATATGCAGCACAGGACGCTGGAAACAGTGCCGAGCCAGGGAGGCGTAGGCATCAGGATGCGGCAAAAACGCAGGGAGAACATGCAGGCGGCCAACGTGAATATATGCCAAAGAACGCAACTCCTACCGACTGGCCAACCAGGGAGCCAGAAGAGCGGAAGAGCGAAGCCCAGCGGGGAAGCCCAAAGAGCCGAGGCCAGAGGAGAGGAACAAGCGGGAAGGGAAGAGCCAAAAACACACGGAGATAATTGAAGCAGAATATCGGCAGACAGAGCGTACGCTATCAAACTGAGAGAAAACAAAACGGTGCACACGATAAGAGTGACATCGCAGGCGATCCGTGGTTTAAAATACTCAGAACTTGTTCCACGGCCATACATAGCCGCTGAGCTGCCATCATCTCGCAAAACATGACAGACGATGTCGCCTCGAGGCGGAGGGCCTCCTCGGCCACCAACTGCCACTGGCCATTGATGCATGAATCAATGCACCATCCTGCAACACATCCCTCTACAGAACGACCCCCGTCGAAGAATCCACGCAGGCCGCCTATTTCCGAAAGTTGCGCATTATCAAGAGTAGAGGTGGAGAAATTGATGCAAAAGCTCCGCAGCCGGAACCGCGGGGGACCTCGAAGAGCTCCGCAGCCGCAGCCGCGGCCGCGGCCGCAGCCACAGCCGCGCAGCCGCGCAGCCGCGCAGCCGCGCAGCCGCAGCCGCTGCCGCGCAGTCGCCCACTCTAGAAAAGAGAAAATTATGAAATATCGTTCTGTCAATTTGCTCGACATCAGGAAGTTGTGTTATCATTTGTTTGCGCGAATCGTGCTTCCACTCTAGCTCGATCACCAAACCGATGTAAGGTTTCTCGGGTCCCTAGACGAATGCTTTCGATACTGTTGAAGGTATTGGTGCACGTGAGACCTCTGTAGCTCCGAGTCTCGAGGTGGACATAGATCGATCAGCAAGCCGATCATAAGCTGTCGGCCAATTTGAACGGGAGCGTATGATGCTGCCGAACCTCTTTGTCTGCATGAAGCCTTTGCAGCTGCTCTTACTTTCGATATCAAAACAGAAGATTTGCCCGAAATTGCAAAGTGCAAATAATTGCTCGGCCATCGCTCGAGTAGCAAACCGATCTCAGGAGCCCCGAGCCTTCAAGCTAGAGCCTCCGATGCTGCTTAAGCTATCGGTACACACGAAATTTATGTGGCTACCCGAATCTCGAGATCAAGTCGAGAAACTGAGCATGCGCCCGATCAAGTTCTGGAGTGCAAACACTTGTCCGAACATAGCCCAGAACGCAAAAAAAATGTAATGTGAACGAGAGCCTCTGATGCTGCTGAACCTACTTGATCTACATAAAACCCTGTAGCTGCTCAGAATGTCGAGATCAAGTCCAAACTCCGGAAATTTGCACAAAGAGTTGCAGAGTGCGAAATTTGTTTGGTCATAGCTCAAGTAGCAGATCGTTACAGGCGTCTGAATCCTGCAGACTGGAGCTTCCGACGTCGCTCGAGCTAGCGGTTTGATTGAAAGCTCTGCCGCGGCTCCGTATTCAAGACGATCAGATAACAAAATACGTCACAGAGTGCCAATATTTTTCCGGACATGGTTCAAGAAGCATGCCGATATCAGGCTGCAATTCCAACTGAACGGAAGCTTCTGACGCTGCTGAACCTCTTTGTCTGCATGAAACATCTAAAGCTGCTATGCGCGAGATCAAGTCTAGAAACCGAACACATTTTCCAAAGAGTTGCAGAATGCCAAAAAAACTGTTTGCACCATCGCTCGAGTAGCAGACCGATCTCAGGCGCCGTGGACCTTTAGACTGGAGCTTCTGATGCTGTTGGAGTTATCGGTACACAACTTACACCTCTGCAGCTGCTCAAAATCTAGCGGTCAAGTAGAAACCATCAACTTCTACAAAATGTTGTTTTCTGGAGGTCGGCTCCTGGAAATGAATCGAGACCGAACCTGAATTTCGCTCTTTCGCCTCAAGCTGGATGGATTCAACCCTCTTCTGTCGTCTGGCGTGCATTTTACCTCTCGATACGCCGTATAACTCATGATACCGTCTGGAAACTATCCTCAATAAAGAAATATAATTTTGACGAATAGTTGAAGCAATTATTTTGTGAACAGTACTGCACCTACGGAGCTGAAACTGGGCGCCGGCGGTATACTGCCAACCTGGTTTTTGCGGTCTTTGCGGTCGGCTGTGCAGGCTTTCCAGCCTAGTCGGTAGCACGAGGCGGACGCATCGGGAGCAGGCGAAACCTCACCGACCCAACGATCAGGAAGGCGAAAGCCTAAATTCTTATGAGGACGCGAAGTCAAGCACGCACGCACGACACACACACACACAAGCATGGCACGAGCGAGAAACACTCACTTATTCACATCATCTCAAATCCGAAACAACCCGCGGTAAGACAAGAGTCGCATGCTCAACGTCGAAAGAGACACAACCATCGAATCCAGCTCTGATGGCACGCGCGCGAAACACTTGATGAAAGTGTGGGGCGCACGGCCCTATCCTGTCCCGATACACTGATGGCCCACCGCGGGCCGTAGAGCCATCATGGCTCAAGCGATAATTCAATATATTAGGGTGCCAGGTGAACCTGGCAACGTGGCGATCGTGCAAACGTGAGTTGCCCCATCGAAAGTTGATTAAACATTTGGATTGAAAATCGCAAAGATTATCCAGTTCCATGAATTCTGACCTCCACTCGAGGCGAAGAACTTAACTGTCGGAGAGAAACCACACAAGGCGATGGAGCATATGTGCTTACCGACAAGAAAACAAATACCCGCCAAACCGACCGTCAATGAATTCTGAACTCCACTCGAGCCGAAGAGAAGTAACTGTCGGAGAGGAGCCACAAGGCGAGTGAAATGATGTGCTTACCACCGCAAATCCAATTTCGTTCGAAATCCGTCAACGCCCTGCCACATGCACACACTTCGTCAAACTCCTGTCTTCCGCCAAATCTACACTCTCCTATGTTGGCGCCATTGCCTTTGCCTCCGCCTTTGCGGGCAATTCATCCACATGACGACGAACCTTCGAACTCAGACTCTCCCTTCGCTGGAACATCTGGTGAAGGAGCTCCCGACGATGGAACAGATGGAACAGATGACGATGACAACGATGGAATACGATCACGATGTACAACCCCCCTGCAACCCTTCAAGTGTAGCTCGGGCACCCCATCGCGAGACGGGCTACGAAATACCTTCTCACTTCGCTTTGCCTGTTTACTGCCCTCGTGAGTGTCAGCTACGTCCAACCGCACATGTTTAGCTCGCCTCGGGACATCCGAACTTGAAACATCCCACGATGATGAAGCAATGCGTGACTGTAGCACGCGTGGAAGAACGCCTGATCTTCTCCTTCTCCCGATCCTCCGAACTTGAAAAGCCCAGGATACTGAAGCAATTCGTGACTGTGTAACACATTTGGAAGAACTCCTGATCTTCTCCTTCTCCAGAGGGCCCTCCGAACTAAAAGCATCCCAGGATATTGAAGCAAACCGTGACAAAGTGACATATTTGGGACACCCCCTGATCTTGTCCCCCCGGGCATTTCCAAACAACTGGGAAGCCTTATCCAGTACAACGTAAGAGTCTACAAAAGAGGCTGACGCACAGTTCGTCCCAGACTCGCCCGTCGCGAGAATTTCCGTTTGTGTGTCCTGATAGACAGTCTGCATACCTATCTCTGTCTGGGTCTCTCCATCGCTCAAAGCAACCGTGTTGGAACTTACTTCACTACATGTTTGGGTCCCACACTGCGCCAGTAAAACCATCTTTGGGTCCCTACATGTTTGCGTCCCGCAGTGCGATTTAGGAGCAAGGTAGTCTAAAAATTCCTGCGGTGTTGTTGACCACAGGAGACACCAATGAATCCAGGAAGAGCTTTGACGTAGACGCCGTAGATTGCACAAGACCTGGCGGCGGTGGAACAGGATACGGCGCCCTGCACCAGCCGAGCGGAGATGCCCAGAGACGACGACGGTGGCGAGCAAACCCACTGCGAACATGAGGCATGTGTATGTATGTTGAAACGCACGTGAAAAGTATAATCAAATTCAATAGGTCGAGATGTTTTTGCCAACTAGCCCCCAAGCGCGCCAGAATTATATGAAGTCGGCGGTAAACCGTCAACCAGGTTTTGTTTGTTTGTTTGGACTCGCGTTCCCAGCTGAGTGCAGCTGGGCGAGGACAGGTCCCGCAGAAGCACACGGGCAGCGCTGAGCAGCGCTTCGGCTGCCGACAATTCACATTCTGTCACTGTAGCTCCTTCAAGGAGCCACGCGGCCTCGGCCACATCCCTCCAAACGAGGGGCACGGCACTAGAAACAGCAAACTCATGCCCAGCAGGGAAGGGGCCCACGGTTCTCGCGGAAGCGTACCTATCTCACTGGGATTGCACTGAGTATTGATTTAGCCGATCTGAAGCCAGAAACCACATCCTGATCCTTGCTGGTCAACCCCGCCATCAAAGCCTCCCCTGATAGCGAACGGTAAGAGATAAGTTTCGAATGGATATAGATAACAATGAGTTCTGTAGAATGTGCGGCCACATCTGGCCTCATGCGTCAATTCATCCGCTCGTGTATTGTCCTCCCTGAATTCATGTCTCCATATCTCACGTCCCAAGGCAGCAGGCCTCAGATTGAAACACGCAGCGAGCTCAAAGGTACAATCAATCATGGCAGCTGTCCTCTTGCAGCAGCCACGATTCTCACATATCCATTTCCCCTGTAGCCAGGAGCAGATAAGTAATGAGTCACCCTTGAACTCAGCAGCAAAACCCTCTGAGGATATATCCCACACAGTCGCACGTTCCTGGATCATAGCATAACGTATTGCAAGCTTGGCGGGCTCTTTGGGGTCGTACTTGGGGTGTAGGGGGTTGCTCGCGATGTCCACCGCATCAGTCTCGGCCTTCTCTCGAGCCTCAGGGGAGCCTCGAGGCCCATTAGGAAAGCCCTTCCAAGACACCACAAAGCAATCATAGACCTTAGTTTTGTTGCATTGTGTAAGGAGTTGCTTCCATACCTCCAAGAACTGAACCCAATCGCCCCGTACAGACTCCCACCACTTTTCCCCAAAGAACTGAATGTAGGGGAACTGCCAAGACCGACCGCCCACAGACACAGGGCCTCCACGAAGCCGCTTGCCCGAACTAGATAAGGCCCTGTTGCCGTGTTGTCGCAGAACCTCTGTTAGTGTGTCGCGAGCCGTGACCCAGCCAACATTGTGCATCATAAGCGCACGTCGGGAGTCTCGAAAGGCCCTCCTCCCCTTTGAGACGGCAAGTGGCTCGCCTCTGAGCGTGGGCAGCTCCCTCTCCAGAGGGCATCGGCTGTGAGCGGGCAATGGAACAGGCAACCTGCGAGCAAAGATCCTCCAGCCGCCTCTCCATATCCGTAATCCTCCCCTCCACCTCCATCACAGTCGCTGTAGGTACATCCTCCCCCCGTCCATCCGCAAAGCGAACACGTTTAGCACGTTGAGTCGTTGATCCCTCCACCTCTACCTCCGTCCTTGCCGTCCTGTCCTCCCCCAAAGATAGTAAGCATTGCCTCGTGGAGCGCATCATGCCCCAGCTCTTCCAACACAGCATCTGCACAGCCGACGGGAAACCCCCATCGCAGAAGATTGTCCTGACTCGTGTCAGTGTAGCTGGCCGCCATACCTCCCACCCCACATCTCCTGGCTTCCTCCTCCCTGACATTCTCAGAAGACACATACCCTCGAACGCGTGGATAACCCTCACACACTCACTGTCAATCGTGATGGCCTCTGCTGCATATAAAAGGCGGCTCTGCACAGTCGATTGGTATCGACGAAACTTCTTCACCAGAGGCAGCGCCCTGCACGTAAAATACTGCACCTGCGCAAAGAATGCCCTTCGGGCCTGCTGGACGCGCTCCTGCACATCCGTGTGGATAGAAGTGAAACTTCTGGGAATCTGATACCCCAGCACACTCAAACTCTCAACCTGCTTGAAAGGTACAGTCCGCGAGCCAATATGAACCGTGACCGTATCAGTGTACTGAGTACCACACACCATCATCTCTAGACTCTCCTCCTTCCACTCCATCCCCCAATCCCTGAGAGCAGTAGTGAAGGCAGTGGCCGCTACCTGCGCCTCCGATGCTGACTTGGCGGCAAGGAAAAGATTGTCAGCCCAGAGAGCATGATTCCAGCGTGCATACCGACAATGATCATCATGGCATGGCATCTCGACTCCGACACCGCGCTGATCCAGGCGAGCAATCACATCACGCCACATAGCAATAGTGACAATAGTGAACGCGATAGGTGATTCGGTACCCCCAGTACGGAGCGACCTATCCCACTGCAGATTGGGGATTGTCACTCCTTCAAACAGCACCGTGCATGAAGTAGATGAGAGAGGCTCCAATAACGCATACTGCAACCGTGCACTGATCCCAAGGGCCGTCATCGCTCTCGAGACTGTCGGCAACGTCACAGCATCGAACGCCCGCTCGATGTCACAGCTGAGGAGCCACGCCGTTTGGTCTCGCCCCCATGTGGAAGCATGTTGTGCAATACATTTCATGGCCGATGAAATCTCCCAGCAACGTCGTCCGCTAGTAAAACCGTAAACCGCCATATCACTCATGAAGGGTTCCACACATCGTTCCAGTAAAATCGTCACACACGTAAGATACCACTTGGTCAAGGTATTTCCGACAAGCAGGTTCCTTGTTTGTCGCAATGTTTCTAGTTTGCTCGTTTTCGGCATAAGTGATAGGTATACTTCCTGCCATTCCCTTGGCGTCGGGCGAAGCCCGTAGAATATATCAGAGAAAACCTTACCAATAGCACGCACTGACCTCCACGAAAGAGACTTGAGAAGTTCAACCGAGATACCGTCGGGCCCACAGGCCCGTCCTGTTCGGAGCCTGCTCCGCGCCTGCAGAATAGTAGAGTGTGTAATCGTAAGTGCGTTGTCCGAAGAGGCTGTAGATTGAGATGCATGGCGACGCAGTGTGGACACAAGCTCCCGATTGCGGGCTCTGGAGTCATCACAAGTCATACTCTGCACAGCATATCGCTCCACCTCCTCCGCCCACAGTTCCCTGTCCTCCGTCATCATAGTCGTAGGCCCCATATCCCCTCCCCCAGTGTCCGTCACCCTCAACTCCGTCACACGTGTCCTCCTCCCCTTCCTAGATGGTAGCGCCTCCCACTCCACCTTCCGTCGGCGATATTCCCGCGCAAGCGGTCTGATGCGACGTCGAAGGTCCCGAGCCAACGCTCTGTCCTTCCTAGCACGTGCCTCTCTGAGTTGTACCTCCAGGTCGGCATGCTGGGGAGTCCTACTCGGCGGGAGCCCTCGAGAGTACCTGGGGGCCCTCACCGTGAGGAGCGGTAACGCATGTCCAGCAATCGTTTCAGCAAGACGTTGTGGGGGCACCGTCGGGATCTGGACGTCCGCCAGGACCTGAAATTGGGCCTCCTCCCGATACGATTGGAACTCTTTGTGGCTTGTGTGGTGGCTAGGGGGGCCTTGATATTTCGTGACCTGAGGGTTCTGCATATGGAACTCGGCGTAGACACAGGCATGATCCGAGAAGTTGGTAGTCGGGGTCTCTGGGATCCAATCCGTTCGGCATTCAACCAAGTCACCCTCCCAGGATTGTGGGACCATGAGATAGTCAAGCACTTTTGGCGCAATAGTCTTCGTCCCAGACTTGCGTCGAGCATTATTCGCACGATGCACGAAAGTCGGCTGCCGAGAGTACGGCGAGCCAAGAGAATTGACTGCCAGCAAGCGCATCCGACACAGCCACTCCTGTAGCTGAGATCGCCACATGTCCTCCTCCCACCGTCTATCCTCCGCATCGTTCCCGTATCCCCTCCCGTCGAGAATCTGCACAGCACCTCCAGTCACCGTGCCTCCTGAACAGGTGATGTCGGGCGCAAGCTCAACATTAAAATCCCCTGCAATCACAAGCTCGCATGTGTATCTGCACTCCTCCTTCCACCTCCGATAAGTTGTTTCGATTGTTTTCAGCATCTCAAAAGCCACCTCCAATGAACGTTTCTCCGATCTGTTCGGAAAGTACGCAGAAACAAGAAAGATACACGGATGACGCAAGCACACAATAGCAAGACGAGCATGATTACTCCAAGAGCGAACTATGTTGTGACAAGGCTTCCCCCTCAAAGCTATGGAAGCCTTCCTGTCACTTGAATAAACTAGGTGCCAGCCAAGCAGCTGAATTGAATTGGACGGTAAGTGTTCACACTCCTGCAAACAGAACACTTCACAGCCGTGAGAAAGAAGTGCCCTCATGCAAGCAAATCCCCGATCTGCTGTAGCCCCTTGTTTCATAAGATTCTGGGTGCCTAGCCTATGCTGGGCTGTGGGGCCACCAGCCCGACTGGCACCTCTGCACCGTCACACCCTGCTGGCAAGACTCGTAACAAATGTGTCGTATGTAGTCGTCACACCGCTTCGCATAAGTACACCCTCCCAGATCCCGCGGTCCACTGTCCACCCCGTATTGATGCGAAAGGATGCCAGTTCCACGGGTCGATGCTGAGGGTCCTGCGGCTTGGTCCACATTGTGCTCCGTCCGTTGGGTCCCGATCCTGTCTCCCCCCTGATATCCATAGCCTCACTGCTGGTACACTCGCGGTATGTCCCATAGACGCGCCCCACAGCCCCGATATGATCACGTTTCCAAGGTGGGGCCTCTATGCGTACACGGACCCGACTGGGTCGTTGTAACATGCCCTGGAACATGCTGTCATAATCTGGAGGTGACCTCGAAACCTGAGCCGCATTCCTTTGGGGATTCGGAGTTAAAGCATCATCAAAAGCACGCTTCACGTTGTATAATGTCGAAGAGTCGGTTCCTACAATGAATTTGATTTTGATCGTACTCAACCTCATTCTACTTCCATTCATACGTAATGTGCCCTCGTAGTCGATCCTAGCTTCATCCTCTGCTGCGATGGCCGTCTTCAAATTAGTAATGAATTGTGCAGCGTCCGTGTCTCTCATCATACTGGCCGAACGTGTAACCGCTGTCCCATTCCAGTCTGTCCAGCCTGTGAGCTCCACATAGCTGGGACTGAAACTGGAGGGTCCTGAGAGTCCTGGTGGGCCCCCTCCGTAGGAAGGTGCCGTAGTCGAGGCTGCACCTGATACCACACTGGGGTTCTTCTTGAGATCCTGCAACTGTCGTTCCAATCTGTTCATCCTGATGTCGGAAGCCTCCTGACGATTCGAGATGCTCTGAATATCGGCCCTGATTTCGACGTTTTCTTGTTGCCTAACTTTGCTCTCAAGCACGTTGAGCTCCGCGAAGGCCTTGAACCAGGATGGGGCCTCGTCCGAGACCACACTGAGTTTCTTTCGCTTCTCCTCGAGTTCTCCCAAGAGTGCCTCGTGAGGACCGTTGACACGATGTTTGACATTTCGTTGGGCGTCGTCGCTAACACCCTGCATACCCTGACGCTCCCCAGCACCTTCAGGGACAACAGCCGCTTGGGCCGCCGCCTGTTGTGCCTCCGTGGGCATGCCTGGGGGCCCCCCTAGAGCACCTTGTGGAGCTGGGCCTCTAGGAACAACAGGAGCGCCTCCAGATCCTTGACCTCCAGGACTGACCTGACCTACTGGAGCCCCTCCCGCACGCCCTCCGTTGGTTGTAGCTCCCGCCACAGCTGCGTTGGAAGGAGTCTGCATCATATTCATGAGTCCTGTATTCATATTCACGAATGATGGTGGGACAACACAATGGCTATCACTATCTGGTGTAGAGTCGGCAGTAATCAATCTCCCGTCCAATGGAAGGTCACGTACAATCTGCTCGGTATCCTGAATTTGCCTTTTCCGAGATGCCCTCTCAACAGCAGAATCTGGTTTCTGTCCGTAATCCTGCGAGTACTGCAAATATGGTACAGTCGGGGAAATATCCTCCAGCTGGAAACGTCTCGCAAGAACTGAAAAGTCGTACCCTTCCGTCTTTGCACGCACGACAAACAAAACAACGATTACAGCACACAAAGCAGGCGGCCTGGCTTGCCTGGAAGATGCCGTACTCGTCGATGGCAGCGATGGCCGCCGCGCCGCCTCCCCGCGGCGCCGACACCCCCTGAGCTCCTGTGGGATCCAAGAGCCCTAGAGCCGAGATGTCTTGAGCTCGGGGGCCTCGTAGAGCTCTTTTCTCGCGCGGCGCTGCCGGGACACATGGAAGAAGCTTTCTCAAGCGTAAGCTGAACCTCGAAGAAAAAGGTTTTTCGGCTTTCATCCAAAGTGGGTTCCGCCAAGTGTTTTGATAGTAATACTGCAGCTACGAACCTGAGAATTTTACTGGCCGACGCGGCATTATCCACTACAGGTGCGAAAAATACCAATTCTCAAAACGAATGTTCAAGTGTCGCAAATTTTTTGCCCGACCGACCCAAAGTTCCCACGCTGTCCGCCCAGGCCGGGTGAGCCAACTAGCTACACCCCGCGCCGGAATTCCCCTAGCCCATCGATGCCGAAGAGCTCTACGAGGCACTGGGAGCCGGCGGTAAACCGTCAACCAGGTTACCGCTGGGAGCCTCGTAGAGCTCTGTTTTCGCGCGGCGCTGATCGCAACACATAGAAGAAGCTTCCTCAAGCGTGAGCTGAAAAGCTGGAAAATACGCTTTTTCCCCACATGCTTCGTGGGGTTCTGGATTTCTTCCTTGCCGCGCCGCACCCGCGACACTCACCTCACTTCGTGGGGTTCTGGTTTTCTTCCCTGCCGCGCCGCACCAGAGGGGGTGCGCGGGGGGTGGTCTCCCTATGCGTGCCAGGGTCGTCCAGGCATAGCAGGCGTAGCATTTTCTCGACACCAGAGGGGGTGCGCAGGGGGTGGTCTCCCTATGCGTGCCAGGGTCGTCCAGGCATAGCAGGCATGTCGATGGGTGCGCTGGGGGTGGTCTCCCTATGCGTGCCAGGGTCGTCCAGGCATAGCAGGCGTGGCACTTTGTCGACACCAGAGGGGGTGCGCAGGGGATGGTCTCCCTATGCGTACCAGGGTCGTCCAGGCATAGCAGGCGTGGTATTTTCTCGACACCAGAGGGGGTGCGCAGGGGGTGGTCTCCCTATGCGTGCCAGGGTCGTCCAGGCATAGCAGGCGTGGCATTTTCTCGACACCAGAGGGGGTGCGCAGGGGGTGGTCCCCCTATGCGTGCCAGGGTCGTCCAGGGAGCAGGCGCGGCAGTTTCTCTACACCAGAAGGGGTGCGCAGGGGGTGGTCTCCCTATGCGTGCCAGGGTCGTCCAGGCATAGCAGGCGTGGTATTTTCTCGACACCAGAGGGGGTGCGCAGGGGGTGGTCTCCCTATGCGTGCCAGGCTCGTCCAGGCATAGCAGGCGTGGCAGTTTCTCGACACCAGAGGGAGTGCGCAGGGGGTGGTCTCCCTGAGCTCCCTATGGAGCCACGAAACGTGTGAGGGGTGTGCCAGAATGCGGGGTGGAACCGCATGCGGGCGCAGCCACTGGGACGCCTGCAATGCCTGGGCGACCCTGGCACGCATAGGGAGACCACCCCCTGCGCATCCCCTCCGATGTCGAGAAAATGCCGCGTCTTCAATGCCTGGACGACCCTGGCACTCATAGGGAGACCACCCCTGCGCACCCCCTCTGGTGTCGAGAAAATGCCACGCCTGCGATGCCTGGACCCTGGCACGCATAGGGAGACCACCCCCTGCGCACCCCCTCTGGTGTCGAGAAAATGCCACGCCTGCTATGCCTGGACGACCCTGGCACGCATAGGGAGACCACCCCCTGCGCACACCTTCCGGTGTCGAGAAAATGCCACGCCTGCTGTGCCTGGACGACCCTGGCACGCATGGGGAGACCACCCCCTGCGCACCCCCTCTGGTGTCGAGAAAATGCCATGCCTGCAATGCCTGGACGACCCTGGCACGCATAGGGAGACCACCCCCTGCGCACTCCCTCTGGTGTCGAGAAAATGCCACGCCTGCTATGCCTGGACGAGCCTGGCACGCATAGGGAGACCACCCCCTGCGCACCCCCTCTGGTGTCGAGAAAATACCACGCCTGCTATGCCTGGACGACCCTGGCACGCATAGGGAGACCCCCACCACTGCGCACCCCCTCTGGTGTCGAGAAAATGCTACGCCTGCTATGCCTGGCCTTGGCACGCATAGGGAGACCACCCCCTGCGCACCCCCTCTGGTGTCGAGAAAATGCCACGCCTGCTGTGCCTGGACGATCCTGGCACGCATGGGGAGACCACCCCCTGCGCACCCCCTCTGGTGTCGAGAAACTGCCACGTCTGCTATGCCTGGACGACCCTGGCACGCATAGGGAGACCACCCCCTGCGCACCCCCTCTGGTGTCGCAAAATTTGTGCCCGACCGACCCAAAGTTCCCACGCTGTCCGCCCAGGCCGGGTGAGCCAACTAGCTACATACACCCCGCGCCGGAATTCCTCTAGCTCATCGATGTTGAAGAGCTCTACGAGGCACTGGGAGCCGGCGGTAAACCGTCAACCAGGTTACCGCTGGGAGCCTCGTAGAGCTCTGTTTTCGCGCGGCGCTGATCGCAACACATAGAAGAAGCTTCCTCAAGCGTGAGCTGAAAAGCTGGAAAATACGCTTTTTCCCCACATGCTTCGTGTGGTTATGGATTTCTTCTCTGCCGCGCCGCACCCGCGACACTCACCTCACTTCGTGGGGTTATGGTTCTCTTCCCTGCCGCGCCGCACCAGAGGGGGTGCGCGGGGGGTGGTCTCCCTATGCGTGCCAGGGTCGTCCAGGCAAAGCAGGCGTGGCATTTTCTCGACACCAGAGGGGGTGCGCAGGGACTGGTCTCCCTATGCGTGCCAGGGTCGTCCAGGCATAGCAGGCGTGTCGAGGGTGCGCTGGAAGTGGTCTCCCTATGCGTGCCAGGGTCGTCCAGGCATAGCAGGCGTGGCACTTTGTCGACACCAGAGGGGGTGCGCAGGGGGTAGTCTCCCTATGCGTGCCAGGGTCGTCCAGGCATAGCAGGCGTGGCATTTCCTCGACTCCAGAGGGAGTGCGTAGGGGGTGGTCTCCCTATGCGTACCAGGGTCGCCCAGGCATAGCAGGCGTGGCATTTTCTCGACACCAGAGGGGGCGCGAAGGGAGTGGTCTCCCTATGCGTGCCAGGGTCGTCCAGGCATAGCAGGCGTGGCATTTTCTCGACACCAGAGGGGGTGCGCAGGAGGTGGTCTCGCTATGCATGCCAGGGTCGTCCAGGGATAGCAGGCGCGGCAGCTTCTCCCTATGCGTGCCAGGGTCGTCCAGGCATAGCAGGCGTGGCATTTTCTCGACACCAGAGGGGGTGCGCAGGGGGTGGTCCCCCTATGCGTGCCAGGCTCGTCCAGGCATAGCAGGCGCGGCAGTTTCTCGACACCAGAGGGAGTGCGCAGGGGGTGGTCTCCCTGAGCTCCCTATGGGGCCACGAAACGTGTGAGGGGTGTGCCAGAATGCGGGGTGGAACCGCATGCGGGCGCAGCCACTGCGACGCCTGGCACGCACTGGCGCCGGCGGTGAACCGTCAACCTGGTCACCGCCAAGACCCTCGTAGAGCTCCTCGCACATGTAAGAGTGCTCAGATTCAACGCAGACAGCTTCTCGGAGCAATTCTAGAAGAAAACGTCGAATTTGCATTTTTCGGTGTCAACGTGATGTCGGTTCCTCCAAATGTCTCGGTAGTAAAACTCTCTCCGCAGAGCTGAGCTGCTCGCAGAAGAAAGTTTAGATACTGCTGCTCGGAATAAAAATCTCCTTTCTCAAAATAAAATGTTAAATATCTTCCGAATCTAAGCAAAATCGACCCAAAGTTGTCACATTGTCCTTTCTGGTCGGGTCGGCCAACTAGCTTCACCCCGCGCCGGAATTCCTCTAGCTCATCGAAGAGCTCTACGAGGTATAGGGAGACCACTCCCTGCGCATCCCCTCTGACGTCGAGAACTGGCGCCGGCGGTGAACCGTCAACCTGGTCACCGCCGGGAACCTCGTAGAGCTCCTGGCACCAGTAAGAGTGCTGAGAATCGAAGTAGAGTAATAAAATGAAGATTTTCTTAAAATCTTGATTTTGAGATTTTTTCGATGTTTATATAAGCTCGGTTCCTGGAAGTCAACTCATAATCTGCTTTCTTCAAATAAATGGTCAAATATCTTTCAAATATTAGCAAAACCGACTAAAAGTTAACACTTTGTCCGCCTCGGCAGGGCCGGCCAACTGGCGCTGGCGGTGAACCGTCAACCTGGTCACCGCCGGGAACCTCGTAGAGCTCCTAGCACGAGTAAAAGAGCTCAGGATCGAAGTAGAGTAATAAAATGAAGATGTTTTTAAATCTTCATTTTTCGATATTTTCGATATTCATGATAGCTCGGTTCCCGGAAGTCAACTCATAATACAATGCATCAGGGGAGCTGAGCTGCTCTCGGAATAAAGTTTATATGCGTATGCTTAGCGCAAAAATCTGCTTTCTCAAAATAAATGGTCAAATATCTTTCAAATCTTAGCAACACCGACCAAAATTTATCACTTTGTCCGCCCGGGCCGGGTGGGCCAACTAGCTCCACCCCGCGCCGGAATTCCTCTAGCTCGTCGATGCCGAAGAGCTCCACGAGGTACTGAGCGCCGGCGGTAACCCGTCAACCTTTCTTACCGCCGGGGGACTCGTAGAGCTTCCTGACCATATATTACGTCCAAAAAATAGCAGAGACGAATAGTTGTTCAGCCCGAGCTGATAGCAGATTGATATCAGGCGACTAGTGATATCTCATTGCTGTGCTGAACAGTTTTATAGCTCATCTGCAGCATGTAGAAAATACCATTAGGGAGAAAGTAGCAGAGTACGAATCCGTGTTTGGTGTCTGCGTTCACAACAGACCCAAACCAAGCGTCTAGATGCTTCACGCCTCACGATTTCCTTCTGATTTTCCGGCTGTTGCAGCGGCTGTTGCAGCGGCTGTTGCAGCGGCTGTTGCAGCGGCTGTTGCAGCGGCTGCTGCTGCGGCTGTTGCAGCGGCTGTTACAGCGGCTGTTGCAGCGGCTGTTGCAGCGGCTGTTGCAGCGGCTGTTGCAGCGGCTGTTGCAGCGGCTGTTGCAGCGGCTGTTGCAGCGGCTGTTGCAGCGGCAGTTGCAGCGGCTGTTGCAGCGGCTGTTGCAGCGGCTGTTGCAGCGGCTGTTGCAGCGGCTGTTGCAGCGGCTGCGGCTGTTGCAGCGGCTGTTGCAGCGGCTGTTGCAGCGGCTGTTGCAGCGGCTGTTGCAGCGGCTGTTGCAGCGGCTGTTGCAGCGTACTGGCGGTTCTGTCACTTCTGCATCGCAGCCTCAGTCGTCCGCACCACGTACCACGTCTAAGTAGCGGCCACTGCACGCACAAGACAGCGGAGCTGGGCAGCTTCACAAATGGCGCTCATAATGTCTTACAGACATATAGAAAGCTGTATGCGCAGCGCCTGACCGCAAGCCCCTGCTGCGACGCGACCTTGCTGTCAGCACGGGGGAAGTGCGCGATCACATGCTTCTCAACCTCTCCGCATTGTTTGTCGGGGAAGGACGCGACCACTTGCATCTCATCGTAGCTGACCTTGTGCCCGCGCATGAAGCTTCGGTCGTTTCCTCGCCACCCCCATCCTTTATTCCATCGCCATGAAGGGTCGCTCGTCGTACCGATGTAGACGGAGCGCCCAGAGGCGATGGCACGACCGTGGAGGTGCCGCACGCGCTTCATCACTAGACCAACGTCGATGTCGACGAGGGGCTGGTGTACAAACATCGATTGCATGCCGCGACAATCACTAAGCACCTGTCGAGCGTCCTCCCGGGCGCCTTCCCACATCATCTTAAGCCGCGTCTCTCGGCTGCGCGAGCGCATGCGACGCCTGGCAGGCGCTGTCATTCTTTTGCCGCTGTCGCCGAAACAGGCGACCTTTGCGAACTGAAACGCGCTGCCGCCATCGACCCCTGCAAAGGCCCTCGGGCTCCGAACTCCAGAGGCCTTGTCGCCACCGTCGCCGCATCCTGCTCGGCCCTCGACAGCGTCGGTAGGCGGTCCCCCGCGTGAAAGGTCGAGCCCCAGGCGATCTGTGATGAACGAAAATGCGTCATTGTTCCCATTGCCCATGCCATCGGCGCTGATGGTGTCATTGGCCATGACCTTGACCTTGACGTTCACGCCGCAAGGCCCTCGAGCTGCTCCCCCGTCTCCGACGCCCCCTGGAAGAAGCGACGACGCTGATGGTGGATGCACCTGTGCTGGAGAGGGCGATGCTGTCTGGATCTCGCAGGCCCTGATCTCTGGAGGCGATGCCGACGGCTCTTGCAAGCCTTTATGTCTGGAGGAAGCGATGCTGCCACGCCCGCTGCAAAACCTCCCTGGTTATACAACAGCCGAACGCCCCTGATGCTTCTGGATCGGTTGCTGTGCGTACCAGCTCGTAGCTATCCTACAGCCCGAGTTCAATACAGAAAAGGGACAGCACCTGCCAAGGTGAATTGCAGAATACGAACAGTTTTGCGGACCTAGCCCGAGTAGCAAACCCAGTTCAGACCTCTGGATGCAACAGACAAACCCGCACGATGATATCGAATCAGTTTCTGTGCGCATCAGCTCTGTAGCTCTCCTACAGCCCGAGTTACGTGCGATAATCGACAGCACCTCTCAAGATGACTCGAACAATACGAATAGTTTCGCAAACCTAGCTCGAGTAGCAGACCGAGTTCAGACCTCTGAATGCGACAGGCAGACACGCCTGATGTCTCCAACTCGATTCCTGTGATTACCAGCCCTGTAGCCCCCCTACAGCCCGAGTTAAGTGCAGAAAACCGACAGCACCTCTCAAGATGACTCGAACAGTACGAATAGTTTCGCGGACCTAGCTCGGGCAGCAGACCGAGTTCAGAGCTCTGGATTCAACAGACAAACGCGCCTCATCATTCTGAATCGGTTTCTGTAAGTATCAGCTCTGTAGCTGTCCTATAGCTCGAGTTAAATACAAAAAACCGACAACGCATGTCGAGATAACTCGAAACGGCCGATCCCGCCTGCCTGCTTTTTGGCAGCAAAAGGTACCCGATCGAGCTGAGATCAAGACGGCGAGCGGGAATAAGATCGAATATCATGAGAAAAATACTAGAGCTCTAACGAATGGTTGAATTTCGAGAACAAAATTTTCAACCGACCAAAAGTCAGCAAAAAGTCCGTCGAGATTTTTCTTGCCAACTAGCTCTCCAGCGCCCCGGAATTACTCTTAAGCTTCCAGCAACTAGCTAAGGGAAGCTCTACGAGTTACTTTGTCCGCCCGGGCCGGGTCGACCAACTGGTCGCCGGCGGTAAACCGTCAACCTTTCTTACGCCGGGGGACTCGTAGAGCTTCCTGACCATATATTATGTCCAAAAAATAGCAGAGAACGAATCGTTGTTCAGCCCGAGCTGGTAGCAGATTGATCTTTGGCGTCTAGTGATATCCCATTGCTGTGCTGAACAGCTTTATAGCTCATCTGCAGCATGTAGAAAATACCATTAGGGAGAAAGTAGCAGAGTACGACTCCGTCTTTGGCGTCTGCGTTCACAACAGACCCAAACCAAGCGTCTAGATGCTTCACGCCTCACGATTTCCTGCTGATTTTCCGAGAGTTCAGTGAAGAAATTCACCATCATTGTTTTAATATATTATTCCCCCCACCCCCCCCCAAAAAAAAAACAACAACAACAAAAATCGCTCGAACACGAAAAATTGTGTGGGCCTATCTCGGGTAGCAGACCGAGTACAGACCTCTCGATCCAACAGACGAACGCGCCTGATGCTTCTGGATCGGTTTATGCGTACCAGCTCAGTAGCTCTCCTACAGCCCGAGTTCAATACAGAAAATCAACAACACCTGTCAAGATGACTCGAAGAATACGAATAGGTTTGCGGACCTAGCCCGAGTAGCAAACCCAGTTCAGACGAATACGAATAGTTTTGCGGACCAAGCCTGAGTAGCAAACCCAGTTCAGACTTCTGCATGCAACAGACGAATGCGCATGATGATTCCGAATCAGTTTCTGTGCATATCAGCTCTGTAGCTCTCCTACAGCCCGAGATAGGTGCGAAAACCGACAGCACCTCTCCAGATGACTCGAACGATACGAATAGTTTCGCGGACCTACCTGGAGTCGCAGAACGAGTTCAGACCTCTGGATGCAACAGACAAACGCGCCTGATTATTCTGCATCAGTTTCTGTGCGCATCAGCTCTGTAGCTCCCCTAGAGCTCGCGTTAAGTATAGAAAACGGACAGTCCCTGTCAAGATGACGCGAGCGATACGAATAGTTTTGCGGACGAGTAGCACCGAGTTCAAACCTCTGCATGCGACAGGCGGGCGCACCTGATGTCTCCGAATCGGTTTCTGTGATTACCAGCCCTGTAGCCCCCCCACAGCCCGAGTTAAGTGCAGAAACCGACAGCACCTCTCAAGATGATTCGAAGAATACGAATAGTTTCGCGGACATAGCTCGCGCAGCAGACGCAGTTCAGACATCTGGATTCAACTGACAAACGCGCCTGATGATTCTGAATCGATTTCTGTAAGTATTAGCTCTGTAGCTCTGCTATATACTATAGCTCGAGTTATGCTCAGAAAACCGTCACCGCGTGTCAAGATGACTCGAAACGGCCGATCCCGCCCCCCTGCTTTTTGGCAGTAAAAGGTACCCGATCGAGATCAGATCAAGACGGCGAGCGGGAATAAGATCGAATATCATGGGAAAAATACTAGAGGTCTAACGAATGGTTGAATTTCGAGAAACAAATTTTCAACCGACCAAGAGTCACCAAAAGGTCCGTCGAGATTGTTCTTGCCAACTAGCTCTCCAGCGCCGCGGAATTACTCTTAAGCTTCCAGCAACTTGCTAAGGGAAGCTCTACGAGTTACTAGCTCCACCCCGCGCCGGAATTCCTCTAGCTCATCGATGCCGAAGAGCTCTACGAGGTACATGTCTTGCAGAAGGCAGGCAGACACCGACTGCGAGTCCGCGCTGGGAGACCCCTGGGATGAGGTGCTGAATAAAGAATCCCCCATGGCTCTTGCCCCAGCCATGGGGAACTAGCTTGGCCAATATGCCAAGATGATGTAAGGATGCGAATCCTGTCGCCCTGCGCATCCCCTCTGACTGGGAACCGGCGGTAAACCGTCAACCAGATTTTCTGCCTTTTGCGATCTGTCTAACGGCTGCCAAAAGCAGCCACAGGTCGTTTCTTAAGCCTAACCCTACGGGCAAAGTTACGGGTTACACTAAAGATGGCCTCGCAGAGGCTCGATAAAGCTTCGAATTCAGTGTTCATGGCAGAATATTGGGGGGGAAGGCCAAACGCCTTCGATTTGATCAGCACCCATTGTGGTCTGTCCAGAAAGGCAAAGCTCCCATATATTGAATGAGATGCCGATGCTTTGGTCAATCCCTCCAGCCACCAGCCTGCTCCTGCTTTATCCTTATCGACTCCACCGTCGAAAGCGCCCCGAAGGGCATAAAGGTCATACTCCTGTAGCTCGCGTGTCCTATCATACTCTATATCTCTGACGCGTGCAATGTGAGTTAATTCATCCGCCCTCTGATTTCCCTCCCGATAGACATGCTTACCCATGTCTCCTCCGACCGTGGCTCCGACAACGTTAAACTCTTCATGCAACTCGTGAAACTCATTTTGTATTTCGGCAATCTGTCTGGCATATGTTCGGTTTTTGGATCTTCCACTCCCCGTTTAACCACTTGATCGTGGCCATGTTATCTCCCTGGATCTCCACTGGCAACCCTCGTGCAAGCCCCTGTTCGTACTCCCACCAGTCCGTCATCGTCGCGAAAACATGTGCGAGCCTCTTGGCCTGCTTTGTATTCGCCGCCCGTCTTGGTGCCTCCTCCTCCTCCCAAGTGTTTGGTCGCACTCGCTTTTCTTTTTCCTGCTTAAAGTGTCGATCGAGTGCAAGTCCAGTCCTCTGTTTGATATGCTCAATCCATGCTTTCCGCGTCTCCTCATCATGTGTCAAGTGTTTCCAATACTCATATCCCCGAAAACTTTCAAACGTCGCGTGCCACGATGTCTGACCTATTGCCTGGCAATCAATCCTCCGTCGTTTTCCTGACACTTCTGGGTTCTTCCAGCTTTTACTCAGCACCCTGATCGCTTCATTGTACAAGTCCCGTCTCTCCGTCCAACGTTTCATACCATGGAACATCGCCAACCTTGCTGTCATAAAACTGCGGCACACACTTGTTGATTCCCGCCAAGCTCCAGAATTCTGTTGACTGTAAGCAGCACCAGTCGCAATGTCCACCGTCTTCAAGAAAGAGCAACAATCCTTATTCCACTCCCATTGTTTCTGCAAGTACAACTCTACCAGGCTGGCGTGTTTTTCCCGAAACTTCTCCCTGGCAAAGTTATATGCTCTGACATTGAAGCTGAACCATGTGTCATTGATCTTTTTCCGTACACCAACTATTTTTATCAAACAACGTCCCTCAAACTTAAGAATATCTTGCAATGCCGATTTGTCGATACTCGATCCTTCAACACTGTACAAGAAAGTGCTCTGTACTTTGCTCACATACTTATCCCATTTCACCGTCCAGGGCACTGACCGACACCGATACAAACTGATGTCCTGAAAGAACGCATGCTGAGCTTTCTGAATCCGATACTGCACATCCAAGTGTGTCCTCATTCGAGTGTGTAGCCGAACACCCAAGAAAGTAATCTCTTGCACTCGCGGAACGAAGAGTGTCTCCACCAAATCGGTGGACGAGTCCGCACCCACATTCTGAGACAAGGCGATATCGGTCATCGGTTGAACAGCACCCGCATTCTCAGACAATGCGTGCACACTGCAAGCTGAGGCAACAGGCTGCACACTACAAGCTGAGACAACAGGCACTCTTATCGACGACGACGAAGACACACGAGTATGAAGAGATGGCGTTGGCGCTGACAAATGCGAAAGAACAACAGGCACTCTTATCAACGACGACGATGACACACGAGTATGAACAACTGGCATTGGCGTTCGCAAATGTGCATAAGGAAATGTCGTTGGCGCTGTCAAAGGCGACTGGGGAACTGGCATGTTTCTGTTCAGCGTAGCTGTCTGATATGTCTGTTCAGCGTAGCTGTCGGATATCTTGCTCAGCGTAGCTGTCGGATGTGTCGAATGAAGATGTGATTGCGGCGCTGGCAAATGTGAATGAAGAAGTGATGTTGACGCTGGCATATACGAATGAGGAAGTGGTGTTGGCCCTGTCAATGGAGTTACTCTCGCAGCTGATTCAAAAGATTTGATCTCTGTTCTCTGTCTTTTCGCTCCTGGTTCTGAAGATTTGGTCGGGATTTGAACCTCCAACGGATCTGCATCAAAGTCTATCCCAAACGTCGCTAAATCAATCGAGCTGGGTTTCCATTCGAAGCCCCATTCACGTATGGATATCGTAAGTTCCTTCATCATCGTGGAAATCATATTCTTTCCCTCCTGTCTATCTCCTTGGGCGAAGATGAAAAAGTTATCCGCCCATATCGCATGACTGAGAATCTGGTGTACCTCCATCTCCTGGGAGCCTTCGATAGTGCGAGAGCTGGCTCCAACTTTAGCCTCGATCGAATCTGCATACGCTCTCGGTCTCTCGATGTTGTAGCCGAGGCCCCTCTCTTTCCACGAGTGCACAGTCGGGCCAATCATCGCAATCGTGACTAGCACAAATAAGATGGGGCTCTCAACCCCTCCCGTCCTAACACAGGTGTCCCACGGCACTGTTTCGCACTGGGTACTCTGGAAATTTGCCGTCGCCGTGTTTCTCAGCATCGGCTCCAAGATAGCATACTGAAAAGAAGAAGGAACTCCCAGCTTTCTCATTGCTTTCACACATGTCGTAAGTCGAAGGTGATCGTACGCTTTCAGAATATCACAACTGCAGAGCCAAAAGCTCTGGCCCTTCCCCCAAATCGAGGCATGTTTACCGATATGTTTGATCATCGAGGTGACCTCCGTCGTTTTTCTCCCAAACATAAACCCATATACATTCACCTCGGGGTCCAAGTTTTTGGCCAGGAACCTCTCCAGTACCACAACCAGGGAAAGCGAATACCACTTAGTTAAGCACGAAGAAACTGCAATCGCTCTGGTATCCTCCAAACTCGTAATCTTCTCACTCTTGGGGATGAGCGTGAGTACGATCCTGCGCCAGTCCTCTGGCGTCGGCTCCCGCCCCTCATAGATCGCCGAAAACGTCTTAAATATCTCCTGAAGGTTCCCGAAGCCTAGAGTCTTCAGCATGCTAACCGTGATCCCGTCCTCCCCCGTCTGCTTGCCCACCGACAGTCTGGATCTGGCATCCATCATCGCACTAAAGTCGAAAGTCAACCTGATGGTGTCCGTCTGGGCCTGGTCCCTGAGCTCCTCCATCACCTCCTCCGTCTCCCTCCTGATCTGCTCATTCGCAAACTTCCCCTTGGTATGCTCACACAGTGCCGAACTCCATTTTGTTTGATGTTCCTCCACCCGGGGCCCTCGTAGAGCTCTTTTCTCACACGGCGCCCCTCGGTAGACATGAAGAAAGCGTCTGGAGCAAGACCTGAAAGACTCGAAAAATCACGTTTTTTCTGTTCTCATCCAACGCCCGTTCCCCCAAGTGTTTTGATAGTAATACTGCAGCTACGGACCTGAGAATTTCACTGGCAGACGCGGCACAACCCACTACATGTGCGAAAAATCTGGTTTCTCAAAATGAATTGTCAAATATATTTCAAATCTTCGCAAAACCGACCCCAAGTTACCACATCTTCTTTTCTGGTCGTGTCGACCAACTAGCTCCAGCCCGCGCCGGAACTCCTCTAGCCCATCGATAACGAAGAGCTCTACGAGGGATGTCGAGAATGGAATCCGGCGGCAAGCCGTCAACCAGGCAACCGCGGGAAGCCTCGTAGAGCTCTGTTCTCGCGCGGCGCTGCTCGGAGAACACGAAAAAAGCTTTCTCAAGCATAAAGAAAAGCTCGAAAATACGTTCTTTTCGTTTTGCATCTTCGCTTCGTGGACCTAGCTCGAGTGCCAGACCGAGTTCAGACCTCTCGATGCGGGAAAAGAACGCGCCAGATGATACTGGATCAGTGTATATGCGCACCAGCTCTGTAGCTCTTCTAAAATCTTGAGTTAAGGGAAACCGACAGCACCTGTCACGATCACTCGTATAATACGAATAGTTTTGCGGATATAGCTCGAATAGCAGACCAAGTTCAGACCTCTCGATGGGACAGACGAGCGCGCCTGATGATTCTGAATCGGTTTCTGTAAGCATCAGCTCTGTAGCTGTCCTAAATCTCGAGTTAAATACAGAAAAACCGTTAACGCGTGTCAAGATGACTCGAAACGGCCGACGATTCCCTCAACTCTTTTGATAGTAATATTGAAGCTACGGACCTGAGAATTTAACTTTCAGACGCGGAATTACCCACTACAGGTAAGAAGAATACCGGCTCTCTAAACGAATTTTCAAATTTTGCATAAAGATTCAAAAACCGACCTCAAGTTACCACATTGTCTCTTTAAGGTCGGGTCGGCCAACTAGCTCCAGCCTGCGCCTGAGTTCCTCTTAGCTCATCTTGCCGAAGAGCTCTACGAGGTACCTGGTAGCGTCCATTGGTAGCGCCCCAAAACCCGGAGAGCGAAAAGACCTCCGGAACGGGACTTGGTAGCGTCTACTTGGTAGCGTCCAAAAACCGGAGAGCGAAGAGACCGTCGGGGAGGGGAAATCTTTCCTAGAGAGCTCTGGGGGGCTGCCCTGCAGCCCTGCTGAAGCGCTGCCAGGAACGCTTCCACACGTGCCTGCACGCGTGCAGGCACACGTGGAAAGCGCCCCCGAGCCCGCTGCCGGGTCGGGCGAACTGCTGCGGGGACTGGGCGCCGGCGGTAAACCGTCAACCTTTCTTACCGCCGGGAGATTCGTAGAGCTTCCTGACCATATATCATGTCCACAGACTTAGCAGAGAACGAATAGTTTTTCAGCCCGAGCGCTGACAGCAGACTGATCTCAGGCGTCTAGTGATATCTCATTGCTGTGCTAACAGTTCTATAGCCAGCGCATAGGAAATACCATTAGGGAGAAAAAAGCAGAGTACGAATCCGTGTTTAGCGTCTGCGCTCACAACAGACCCAAAGCAAGCGTCTAGACGCTTCGCGCCTCATGATGTCCTTCTGATTTTTCGGCCGAAGAGCGCTCTGCAGCTCGAGTTCAGTGAATAAATGCATCATCATTTCGTAAAAAAATGTCAGTCGAATACGATTAGTTTTGTGAGCCTAGCTCGGGTAGCAGACCGAGTTCAGACCTCTCGAAGCAACAGACGAACGCTCCCAATACTTCTGTATATCAGTTTCTGAGTGCACCAGCTCTGTAGCTCTCCTACAGCCCGAATTCAATGCAGAAAATGGACAACATCTGTCTAGATGACTCGAAGAATACGAATACTAGCCCGAGTAGCAGACCCAGTTCAGAACTCAAGATGCAACAGACGAACGGGCCTGATAATTCCAAATCAGTTTCTGTGCGCATGAGCTCTGTAGGTCTCCTACAGCCCGAGTTACGTGCGAAAACGGACAGCACCTCTCAAGATGACTCGAACGATACGAATAGTCTCGCGAACCTAGCTCGAGTAGCAGAACGAGTTCAGACCTCTGGATGCAACAGACAACGCGCCTGATTAGCTCTGTAGCTACCCTAGAACTCGCGTTAAGCACAAGGAACACCGACAGTCCCTGTTGAGACCCGAACGATACGAATAGTTTTGCAGACCTAGCTCGAGTAGCACACTGATTTCAGACCTGGATGCAACAGGCAGACGCACTTGATGTCTCTGAATCAGTTTCTGCGATTGACAGCCCTGTAGCCCCTCTACAGCCCGAGTTAAGTACAGAAAACCGACAGCACCTCTCAAGATGACTCGAACAATACGAATAGTTTCGCGAACCTAGCTCGGGCAGCAGACCGAGTTCAGACCTCTGGATGCAACAGACAAATGTGCCTGATGATTCTGAATCGGTTTCTGTAAGTATCAGCTCTGTAGCTGTCCTACAGCTCGAGTTAAATACAAAAAACCGTCAACGCGTGTCAAGATGACTCGAAACAGCCGATCCCGCCGGGATGCTTTTTGGCAGTAATATCTACCGTATCGACCTGAGATTAAGACGGCGAGCGGGAATAAGATCGGATATCACGGGAAAAAATACTAGAGCTCTAACGAATGGTTGAATTTCGAGAACAAAATTTTCAACCGACCAAAAGTGACCAAAAGGTCCGTCGAGATTTTTCTTGCCAACTAGCTCTCCAGCGCCCCCGAATTACTCTTAAGCTTCCAGCATCTAGCTAAGGGAAGCTCTACGAGTTATTCTGGAGCGGCGAAGATGGGTTGCTGGGAGGCACCACCACCGTCCGGCTTTCTAATCTTAAACCCTTCAGCTCTCAGACAGCTCTCCGGGAACTGGGCGCCGGCGGTAAACCGTCAACCTTTCTTACCGCTGGGGGACTCGTAAAGCTTCCTGACCATATATAATGCCGAAAAAATTGCAGAGAACGGATAGTTTTTCAGCCCGAGCAATTTGAGACCTCTCGATGCAACAGCCGAACGCCCCTGATGCTTCTGGATCGTTTTCTGTGCGTAAGAGCTCTGTAGCTCTCCTACAGCCCGAGTTACGTGCGAAAATCGACAGTACCTCTCAAGATGACTCGAACAATACAAATAGTTTCGCGAACCTAGCTCGAGTATCAGACCGAGTTCAGACCTCTAAATGCGACAGGCAGACGCGCCTGATGTCCGAATAGATTCCTGTGATTACCAGCCGTGTAGCCCCCCTACAGCCCGAGTTAAGTGCAGAAAACCGACACATCTCTCAAGATGACTCGAACAATACGAATAGTTTCGCGACCTAGCTCGGGCAGAAGACCGATTTCCGAGCTCTTGATATGACAGACGGACACGCCTGATGTCTCAAAACCGATTCCTGTGATTACCAGCCCTGTAGCCCCCCTACACCCCGAGCTAAGCACAGAAAACTGACGGCACCTCTCAAGATGACTCGAACAACACGAAAAGCTTCGCGAACCTAGCTCGGGCAGCAGACCGAGTTCAAAGCTCTCGATTCAACAGACAAACGCGCCTGATGATTGTGAATCGGTTTCTGTGACTATGAGCTATGTAGCTCCCCTAAATCTCGAGTTCAGCACAAAAAAAAACGACAACGAATATCAAGATGACTCGAAACGGCCAATCCCGCCTGGACGCTTTGTGGCAGTAATATCTACCCGATCGACCTGAGATTAAGACGGCGAGCGGGAATAAGATCGAAAATCACGGGAAGAAATACTAGAGCTCTAACGAATTGTTGAATCTCGAGAACAAAAGTTTCAACCGACCAAAAGTTATCAAAAGGTCCGTCGATATTTTTCTTGCCAACTAGCTCTCCAGCGCGCCGGAATTACTCTTAAGCTTCCCGCAACTAGCTAAGGGAAGCTCTACGAGTTACTTGGGCGTTAGGTGTTGGGGTCGGCTACACAGGGCGCGAGCGCCCTAGCCGCACAGAGTCCCTAGAGTCCCTCACGCCCACTCAACCTCTTTGGGGTTGGAGGCCCGAGAATCTCAGAGATAATCTGCCGAACACCTTGCAGCAGGCGTTCACAAGCTGTAAGCTCGCTTTCTGTAACAGTGGCCCCCAGAGGGAGTAAAGAAGCCTCCTGGAAAACTCGTCGCCAGTGGTTGTCCCCTAGAGAGACCTCCACATAGCAACCTAGAGCAGAGCCTTCAACACTCACGCCACCGTCACATCCTCCACGGATACGTCTGATACAATGTCTTTGTTGTCGCAAATATGTGAAGTCAAGCCATCTTCCCGTCCTCCCCCTCCTCGCCTCCCAAGTCAGCTCATCCGCAACACCATTGAACTCTCTGTAAATATGCTTCCACGGATCCGCCCCTACAGTGGCACACCTGAATTCGTAATCCTCAGCAAGTTGATTCATATCATTATGTAGTCCATGCACTCTCCTGCGGTACGAACGATCACGCCATTCCCAGATCCCTCGGGCCCAGTTCACCACACACATAATATCTCCTGTCATTTCAACCGATAATGAGCCCTCCGAGCCCTCCTGCCAGACAGTTTCGTTGTTGTACCCGTGGGCAATCCTACGAGCGAGCCTGTCGGAGTCCTCAGGCGATTCCCACGTATCCACAGGACGTGGGGCACAGGGCGGTTTCCTGAAGATGGGCTCTCATCGAGGCTGTATGTTCGTCATGCACGCATCTACATTCCACCAGTCCGTAGCATTCCACTTGATGCTGAACCAGCGTAAATTACCACTCGCCGCCAGCATAAGACAATGCCAGCTGTCAGTACTTGCATGCGCTCTCCCTCCCACTCTCCTCGTACCTTCCCTCCTCCTTGCTCCCGTGAACATGGATACAAGTGTGTCCCTCCGTAGTGACCATTCCCCTGCACAGTTTAACATCACCTGCAGCGTCTGGCGCCAAGCTCGTGCTCCACGCACGTCTGTGGAGGCAAAGGCCCGATCATGAAACTGGGCAACCTCCAGCACAAACTCGAAATTGGCTCGGACCACCTTCTCTAAGAGACTGCAGTGGCCTGCCTGCAAGAATAGCTCGTATGACTTCGGTGTGGTTCTGTCCCTGAACTCCTCCCACGTCTCCTCCCCCCTCTTGTGTAATCCTCGCATACCGTTCAGACACCTCCCATCCCAGACCTTAATCCTCTCCAGCAGTCGTAGGTTGCACGGCCAGCCTATACATCCGCGGTACACCACAGACTGCACACGTGCGGCATACCTGCGAAACTTCTCCTTGAGTGAGACCGATCTGGAGCGATAAAACTGAATGTCAGCAAAATAGGCCTTCCTCCCCTTCTCCAGTCCATGCTACAAACCGTGGTAACCTTTGATTTCCGAACTGAGCTTCACTCCTAGTACCTCCACCTCCTCCTTCCTCGGCATTACAACAGTAGAGCGCAAGTGCTCTGGGAGATCCTCATCTCCAGAAATCGCACAGATGGCTGGCGAGAGCGGGCTGAGCAGCGGCGGATCGCCACAGGTGTACGTCTGGCCAAAAAGTACATATGCCAAAGAATCCTCCTTCCAGTCCAACCCTGCCCGTCTGAGCGTTACCGTCATCATACCGATCATCTGTTGTAGCTGGAGTTGCGACGCAGCACAGAGCGTGACGTTGTCCGCCCACAAGAAGTGGTGCACACGAGCACCATCCGTCCCCTCCCCTTCCAGTCGGACACCGTAACCTAGGGTATCCCAAGTCTGAATCACAGATCCCCAGATGGCCTCCAAGACGATATTGAATAGTATAGGGCCTTCCTTACCTCCCGTTCGGACCGATTTATTGTATCTCACCTCATCGCCGCACACGTTCTGAAACTCAAAGGTAGCAATATTATCCAGCATGGGCTCCACAATGGCTCTTATGAGGCACACAGGGTACTTAAGGCACAGCATGGCCTTGATGATAGTGTGCAGTGTGACATTATCGAACGCCTTGTGCATGTCCAAGACACCCATGTGCATAGACTCCGCCTTCCCCCACACATTAGCATGTCTAGTAGGATGAGATAGTTGTGCCGTGACGTTAGTGACCTTCTGATCCTTCTCAAACCCGTATGTGCACAACCGTCGTTTCACAGGAAACGCATCAATAAACTGCAACACACATGCCATGTACCATTTACTCATCACACTGATCAGGCAAATCCCTCTGGTGTTGGAGAGTCGTGTAGCATCCCGCATCTTCGGCACAAGTTGGATACTGAGCTGCCTCCACGTCTCAGGGCTAGAGGCTCCCTGCTCGAAAATCCTCTGGAAAGCACGCCGCACAAACGAGAGGCTCCTCCACGGCAACTCACGGATGACCTCAGCAACGATTCCATCGCTACCGGGCGCCGTCCCAGGCTTCAAAGACGCACGAGCCTGCATGAGCATACCCATCGTGATGACCCTTCCCTCCACCCCACGGTCGTTGTGTCTGAGCTCCTGAAAGGCCTCCAAAGTCCGTTTTTCCTCCTCCGAGTTCGTGTAAGACGCCGTCGCATACCTAGTGATCTCCGTAATCCACCTAGTCCTGTCCATTGTCAGCACACCCTCACACTCCAGCTCCTTGAGGATACACCGTGAGGTCTTACTGGATCCCTTGTGGTCCTGCAGGAGTTGGTTCCTTGTATGCTGTCTCCTAAGGGTCTTCCTCCTACGCAGCAGTTGTTTGCGAGTGTTCCCAAGGGCCCCACGCCTGATGGCAGACTCCACCTCTATGAGCTCCCTGGGCCTCTGAATAGGTTTGCAGTTAGGGCGCCCCTTAGTGTGGTCCACAAGCTTTGCTGTCTCCAAGAGTACCCGTCCGACCTGTTGTAGGTCCGTCCCTACCGTGTCAGATGCAAGCCCCTGGATCGACACATCCGCAAGCACACGAAACATGTTCCTCGCCGTGTCATCCGTCGGCTGCCAGCCAACCATGGACACAGGGCGGGGTGGCAAAGCTGGTCGCCTGATCTCCGTGGTCTTGAGATCTACCCAGACCAGAGCATGATCACTATAGGCACTGACTTTTGCACGTATACCTGGCGTAGCGTTGATGGGTTCCACAAACTGGACCTGGCATCTCATTTCCTGGTGAGCTCGTGCCTCATCCGCGCACCAACGTGTAGGAATGAGTATGTAGTCAAGCACACGCTGCACATGTGTGGAACAGTACGGTACATGTGTGATACGTCGAGTTACTTGGCAGCGTCCAAAACCCGGACTAGGTCAGGCGGTGAACCGTCAACCTGGTCACTGCCGGGAACCTCGTAGAGCTCAGCGCACCTGTAAGAAAGCTCAGGATCGAGCTCCTGGGAGCTTTTCTAAAAAAAACGTCAAATTGAAATTTTCGGAGTCAACATGAAGTCGGTTCCCGAAAGTGAACTGGTACTAGAACTGGCTCTAGAGAGCTGAGCTGCTGAGGGAACGAAGTTCAGATGCCAATGCTCGGCGTAAAAATCTGCTTCCTCAAAATGAAGTGTCAGATATCTTTCAAATCTCAGCAAAACCGACCCAAAGTTATCACATTTTCCTTTCTGGTCGGGTCGACCAACTGGGCGCCGGCGGTAAACCGTTAACCTTTCGAACCGCTGGGGAAATCGTAGAGCTTCCTGACCATATATAATGTCAAAACAAAAATCCAGAGAACGAATAGTTTTTCAGCTCGAGCGATTTCAGACCTCTCGATGCACCAGCCGAAGGCCTCTGATGCTTCTGGATCGTTTTCTGTGCGCACGAGCTCTGTAGCTCTCCTACAGCCCGGGTTACGTGCGAAAATCGACAGCAACTCTCAAGATGACTCGAACAGTACGAAAAGTTTCGCGAACCTAGCTCGGGCAAGAGACCGAGTTTCGAGCTCTGAGTTCAACAGACGAACGTGCCTGATAATTCAGAATCGATTGCTGTGAGTATGAGCTCTGCAGCTGTCCTATAGCTCGAGTTAAGTAGAAAATACCGACAGCGCGCATCAAGATGACTCGAAACGGCCGATCCCGCCTGGACGCTTTTTGGCAGTAAAAGGTACCCGATCGAGCCGAGATCAAGAATGCGAGCGGGAATAAGATCGAATCTCACGGAAAAAACACTAGAGCTCAAACGAATGGTTGAATTTCGAGAACAAAATTTTCAAGCGACCAAAAATCAGCAAAAGGTCCGTCGAGATTTTTCTTGCCAACTGGCGCCGGCGGTGAACCGTCAACCTGGGCACCGCCGGGAACCTCGTAGAGCTCCTTGCAGGCACGAAAGTGCTCAGAATCGAAGCAGACAGCTTCTCTGGGTCTCTCTCGAAAAACGTCAACTTTGTATTTTTCCTTTGTCCTTTCTGGTCGGGTCGACCAACTGGCGCCGGCGGTGATCCGTCAACCTGGTCACCGCCGGGAACATCGTAGAGCTGCTTGCGCGCGTAAGATTGCTCAGAATCGAAAGAGAGAGCTTCTGGAAGCATTTCTCGAACAAAAACATAAAACTCATATTTTTTCATGTCGACGTGAAGTTGGTTCCGCCGAGTGTTTTGATAGTAAAAGTCTGCCTACAGAGCTCATACTAAGACGCAGAGACTCTCATAGTCGTCTACAGGTGCGAAAAATCTGCTTTCTTACCCAAAGTCATCACATCTTCTTTTCTGGCCGGGTCGACCAACTAGCTCCATCCCGCGCCGGAATTCCTCTAGCTCATCGATACCGAAGAGCTCTACGAGGTACTAGCTCTGCAGTGCGCCGGACTGGCGCCGGCGGTGAACCGTCAACCTGGTCTTTTTGCGTCTTTTGCGAAGGCCGGTTCGAGCTCCCATGGGAGCAGGCCTAAACACAAAGAACCTAAACAGCGAAGCTGTACAGGAAGACAGCGAAGCTGCAAAGATTAAAGCAGAGGTGCATCAAACAGCGAGGCTGCACAGACATGCACAAGACTGCCCATACACAAGAATATAACACTAAAACAGTGAAGCGCAGTAACCACTGGTTTATACAGCGACCACACGAGAAGCAGTGAGAGACCATACAGTAACCACTGGTTTATACAGCGATTACCGTCTCAACACCACTGAGAATGCACAAGAGATTAAAGGTCAGAATGCAGATAAGATCAAAGGCCTACTTTGAGGCACCACGTGACAAATCACGGAAAGTCACGTTCAAAGGTCAATGAGCACTCAAATCAAGGAAGCAACGAATGACCTACTTTCAGGGATCAAGCGAAGCTCTTATTCAACACACGCGCATGCACGACAACACACGCACGCATGAAGAAAGGCAACGCAATGACAAATCAAGCGTGCAGGATCAATCACATGTGCATCATCTGTGCCGTTTCCGATGTTTCTCGCCGCTCCGCGTCAATGCACTCCTGGAAGTAGAACTCTGAGGACCCCCTCGTTGCGAATCATCCTCCTCGGAACTTTCAATTCCCAATTGCAGCCTGTATGCATGAAGAGCCTCAGTCCTACGCTGAAACTCCTGTCTCGGGAGTCGGTGTAGCTCACGCCAAAGAGCACTGACATCGACACCGGCAAGGGCCCAGTCCCTGGCAGCTTGACACTCGTCCTCCGTCACTGCTGAACTCACAACTGCATTAGATACACTCCCAGTCGTTGAACTCCCAGGGTGTGAAGTCATAGAATCTTGATAATGAGAACAATGCAGCTGCTCATTCCGCAACTCCTCATTCTGCAACTCCTCACCCTGCGACTCCTCATCATGCAACTCCTCTTTCAGAACACCTGGATCAACAGAAACAGAAACCACTTCCGAGTTTTTGTTGTTGTTAGTTACTGAAGAGCTCCAGTCAACCGCAGAATCAGGCTGAACATGCTCGACCTCATCGCCAATCACCTTCTTAAGATTTTCCTGCCAATCTTCATTCAGAACCGCAGGGTCAATAGAGACAGAAACCAGCATCGACTGCAGCACACCCTCCGAAGACTGTAGCACATCTCGAGGCTGCACCACATCAGGAGACTCCTCCACCTCCTTCCACACCTTAAGATCTTCCTGCCCAGCCTTCCCAAGACAATCCGACGGAGCGTCCGGAGATGAAGCGTGGCAAACTTCATAGCTGGAATCAAAAGAAACAGTATGCTGAGAATAATGCAACTGCTCATTCAGCACCTCCTCACTCTGCAAATCCTCATTCTGCAACTCCTCGCCCTGCAACTCCTCATTCTGAACACCAGAAGAAAAGAAACAGAACCCAGCACACCATCTGGAGACTGCACCGCATCTGGAGAACAAGCAACAGAATAGGACGAGAAAGCTTTCCCACGATCAGTTGGCCCATCGGGTTTAGCGACTCCGTCGAAAGACTCAGTCATCACACCCAGAGCCTCTAGCACACGGATCTCTGGGGATTGCACCACGGCTGGAGACTGCACCACCTCTGGAGACTGCATCCCCACTGGAACGCACTGCAGAGTATGGATGTCAAAGAGGGCTTGTCGAAACATGGCGAGTCTCAGCCTTCTCGCTCTCTGCCGCCACGACGAGGATGGGGAAGAAGAAACGGGATAGGAGATGGCATACAAAGTAGAAGTCGACGAGGTACAAAATTGCGTTGTCATGGCACCACACAGCAAGGGGTACTCACACAACAAATCTGACTCCACCCACTGCAGAGACAAGAGGTGCTCAAGCCGCCATCGCACGGCCCGCCCGCGCGCACACGGCCGCCCAGGGGACAACCTCGTAGAGCTCCTTGAGCCAAAATGGCTACGGAGCTCGTGGAGCTCCTTGCACCCGTAAGAAAGCGCAGGATCGGAGCTGAGAGCTTCTGGGAGCTTTTCTAGAGAAACGTCAAATTGGAATTTTTTGGGAGTCAACATGAAGTCGGTTCCGGGAAGTCAGCTGGTACTAAAACTCGCTCTAGAGAGCTGAGCTGCTGAGGGAACAAAGTGAATATGCAAATGCTCGGCGTCAAAATCTGCTATCTGAAAATGAATTGTCAAATATCTTTCAAATCAGAGCAAAACCGACCCAAAGTTGTCACATTGTCCTTTCTGGTCGGGTCGGCCAACTGGGCGCCGGCGGTAAACCGTCAACCTTTCTTACCGCGGGGGGACTCGTAGAGCTTCCTGACCATGCATTATGTCCAAAGAATTAGCAGAGAACGAACAATTTTTCAGCCCGGGCTGCTAGCAGACTGATCTCAGGCGTCTAGTGATATCCCATTGCTGTGCTCAACAGTTCTATCTCATCTGCAGCGTGTAGAAAATACCATTAGGGAGAACTTCGCGCCTCAGGATTTCCTTTTGATTTTTCTGCCGCTCGCGTTCAGCTTCGCAATTCACCATCATTTGGAAGAACGAATACGAACAAATTTGTGAACCTAGCTCGGGTAGCAGACCGAGTTCCGACCTCTCGATGCAACAGACGAACGCTCCTGATTCTCGATCGCTTTCTGTACGCTCAGCTCTGTAGCTCTCCTACAGCCCGAGTTCAATACAGGAAATGGAGAACATCTGTCAAGATGACTCGAAGAATACGAATAGTTTTGCGGACCTAGCCCGAGTAGCAAACCCAGTTCGGACCTCTAGATGCAACAGACGAACGCGCATGCTAATTTCGAATAAATTTCTGCGCGCATCAGCTCTGTAGCTGTCCTAGAGCCCGAGTTACGCGCGAAAACCAGCAGCAACCTCTTAAGACAACTCGAACGACACAAATAGTTTCGCTGACCTAGCAACAGACCAAGTTCAGACCTCTGGATGCAACAGACCAACGCGCCTGATTATTCTGCATCGTTTTCTGTGCGCATCAGCTCTGTAGCTGCCCTGGAGATCGAGTTAAGTGCAGAAAACCGACAGTCCCTGTAGAGATGACTCGAGGGGTACGAATAGTTCTGCGAACCCAGCTCGAGTAGCAGACCGATTTGAGACCTCTGCATGCGACAGGCGAACGCCTGATGCCTCCGAATCGGTTTCTGTGATTACCAGCCCTGCATCTGCCCTAGATCCCGAGTTAAGTACAGAAAACCGAAAGCACCTCTTGAGATAACTCGAACAATACGAATAGTTTCGCGGACCTAGCTCGAGCAGCAGACCGAGTTCAGACCTCTGGATTGAACAGACAAACGCGCCTAATGATTCTAATTTTTTCTGCAAATATCAGCGCAGCTCTTCTATAGCTCGAGTTATGTTCAGAAAACCGCCGCCGCGTGTCAAGATGACCCGAAACGGCCGATCCCGCCGCAGTGCTTTTTGGCAGTTATATCTACCCGATCGACCTGAGATTAAGATGGCGAGCGGGAATAGAATCGAATATGACGGGAAAAAATAGACATCAAACGAATAGTTGAATTTCGACGACGAAACTTGGAGCCGGCGGTAGCCGTCAACCAGGTTACCGCCGGGACTCTCGTAGAGCTCTCGACGTAATAGTGCTCAGATATCGATCATAAAGCTCAAGTGAACAGTAGCCTCACAATGGTTCAAAATAAGATTTCAGTGTAGTAGAAAGATTGTCCATCAAGTTTTGTGTTTACATTAGAACTCGAGATCTCGATATTCAATAGCGCGTCATCTCTACCGCATGCTCAGAAAACGATGGGATAATCTATATTGCTTGAAGCTGTTGTCAAATCCACGAGACCATTATCATTTTAGAAAAGAAAAGTCTGACAGCCAACGGTTCCTCCACGTGTTTTGACAGTAATATTACAGCTACGGACCTGAGAATTTCACATGCGAACGCGGCACAACCCAATCCACGTTACAAAAATAGTGGCTCCCGGATGAAATTTCAAATCTCTCATAATCTTGGAAAAACCGACGCCAGGTTGTCATATTGTCCGCCCGGGCCGGGTGGGCCAACTGGCTCCACCCCGCGCCGGAAGTCCTCTAGCTCGTCGATGCCGAAAAGCTCTACGAGGTATTTTCAACCGACCAAAAGTCAGCAAAAGGCCCGTCGAGATTTTTCTTGCCGACTGGGCGCGGGCGGTAAACCGTCAACCTTTCTTTCCGCCGGGGGACTCGTAGAGCTTCCTGAAAATATATAATGTCGGAAAAAAAAGCATAGAACGAACAGTTTTTCAGCCCAAGCGATTTCAGACCTCTCGATGCAACAGCCGAACGCCCCAGATGCTTCTGGATTGCCTTCTGCACGAGCTTTTTTTTTCTATCGGACCTCTGCAGCGCAGTTATCTTCACCAAGTCACATCGAAATAAAAAGTTGGAAAAAGCCTGTCTCCTACGGGGCCACCGAAGCCTGCTCGGCAGGCCGGCGGGGAAGTCGCAGGAGGACAAGGAAGAGAGAAAAAAAGAGAAGAGAAGAGCAAGAGAAAGACAGGAAAAGATGGGGAGAGAGAGAGAGAGAGAGAGAGAGAGAGAAGAGAGAGAGAAAGAGAGAGAGAAAGGGGGAAAAAAAAAAAAAAAAAAAAAAAAAAAAAAAAAAAGAGAGAGAGAGAGAGAGAGAGAGAGAGAGAGAGAGAGAGAGAGAGAGAGAGAGAGAGAAAGAGAGAGAGAGAGAGAGAGAGAGAGAACAAGAGCAGAGAAAGCAGACAGCAACGAGAAGCAACGCGAAGAAAGAGAGAGGGAGGGAGAAGAGGGGGGAGGGGGGGAGAAGGGCATCAGCCCACGTGCACGGCGACCGCGCAGCGCGCGCGCCCTGCGCTCCACGCAGGCGGCCAGAGGAAGCGGAAAGAGAAAGGGAAGGAGGCAGAAGAACGACGGGAGACGGCAGCAGCAGGCAACGAGCCAAGCAAGAAACGAAGACGAGAACAAGAAAAGGAGAACGAACGAAAACGAGAGGAAAAACTAAGGAAAAGACAAGGACGGGAACGAGGAAGAACAGAGACGAAAGGATGGAAGAGGAAGAGACGCAGAAAAAAATAAAATGTTCGCGGCCATCTCAAGAAAAACCACCTGGGCACCCCACAAGGGCCATCAGGCCGCCGGGCGCCAGTTCCGAAAGCGGCGCACTTCGTGGAAGGCGAGCGGCAGACGCCACGAAAACAGCCGTGGCCAGGTCGCAACCTGACCTGAGGCATCACACAAAAGCTCAGACAGTAGACGTTGGAATTCTTTCACGTCCTGGGCGCTAACAACGCTCTCAGGAAGAAGATTGTACATACGAGCGCCACCCAACGTGGAACGAATTACATAATCTGGAGCCCGAGCAGGGCAGGGATCGGCCACATGACGGAAATGCCTGGGAGGAGCGCGGAGGGGGACAGGAGACGAATCAAGTTGGAAGAATTATTTAAAACAAGCCGGGCCGGCCCCAGGAAGAGTCCTGTGAATGAGACCCAGGTTAGCTATGTCTCTTCGTGAACACAAAGGAGCTAACTTAAAGTGGTGGAGTGCATCTAAATCAGAAATGCCCACACTGCGGAGAAACGAGCTTTGAACACGATCCAAAGAGGCCAAGACGGAGTTAGGGGCATGTGTGAAAGCACAAGTTCTGTATTCGATGAATGCTAAAATATGTGCTTTATATAACAAGACAAGCTCGGCGTCTGTGTGAAAACGCCGCGTGCGCATTAATGATTGCAGCCTCCAGCCACACTCGTGCACACAGCTCTGCACCGCATCTGTCATTATAAGTTTACAGTCGAAGTCAACACCTAAAATTTTGAAATTGCTTCCTGCCGGCCGGCTCCGCGAGACTATGTGCAAACTTTCTTTAGGAGGCTCAAAAACAACTGCGTTTGCACGGCCCCATTCATGCAAGCAGCTCCGACACTGCTGCACCGACGCAAACACATCAGCATCGGAGGTGGCGAGAGGAAAGCGACGAAAAGAATTCAAATCATCAGCATAAATAATTTCTTGAAACAACATTATGATGATGGCCTCCCGAGCGTCACTGAAGAATAAATTCCAAAAGTGCCCTGAAAGACCACGTCGGTCATTTCAATGGTTCTAGAACAGGCACCTGCGACAGTGACGCGAGCGGAGCGAGCCTCCAGCCAGCTGGCAAAAACATTACACAAACGAGTCGGAAGACCGAAAGCACGCAACTTCGACACAAGTCGTTCGGAATTCACTCTGTCGAAGGCGCCGGCCACATCTGAACAGTACAAACCTACGCGGCAGCCGCTAGAGAAGAGAAGGAGCCAAGTAAGAAGAAAATAAGATATCGCATCTCGGGCGCCATGGCCTGGATTGTACGCGAATTAAACTGGCCCGAACAGAAGCGACCGAGAGACGCGAGGGAGGAGGAAAGAGAGGAGAATACGTTCAGCACACTTAGACAGTTGTGAAGTTAAATGAATTCCTCTGTAGTTTTTCGGATCATGCATCGCCTCCTTCTTGTATAGAGGACAAAGGTGATGCAATCGCCAGCAAGAAAGCCAGACTCCGAATCTGAGAATAGAACGGACGAGTAGAGCAAGGGGAAAGGCGAGAGAAGACGAGCAAGACTTTAAAACACGAACAGGAATGCCGTCTGGACCGGTGGCAGAGTCACTGCTTAAATGATTTAAAACAAACCTTGCGTGCCTAACCCGTACGGCGAAGAAAAAAGTCTGCTCCACTGGGGCTCGCTGCACCACCGCAGAAAAACTATTGGCCTGCAGCGTCGGGACATGCCAGCGATCCTTCAACGACGACGCAAAAAAGTTAGCCTTCTCGTCAGCACGAATCACCCATGCGCCATTCACACGGCGAAGGGCGGGCGACGAAGACTCAACCAATTTACCAAATAATTCATTCGACAATCGCCACCAAGCTTTCGAGCCCCGAGGCAGGGAACGAAGCTTCGAACGAATGCGATCGCAATGCTGCTTGAAAGACTTCAATAAAACAGCACTGCAATGCCGAACAGCGGATGGAAATTCATCGCTGCCGGCTGCCTCCGCTTTTGCAGACACGGCTTCAATGCATTCACCAGTTAGCCAAGGATGACAAGACTGCACTGGGATTGAAACTCGCGAGACATGCTTCTGCATACTGTTGAGAACTACTGAAGTAAGAAACTCTGCACCGCGATCGGGATGACCAGAGAAAAGATTCCAATCAACAGCGTCTATATCGGCACTGACGCGCCTCAAATTCGAAACATTAAACTGCCAGCACATGCAAGACGAAATACACACAGAAAGAGGAGGGAAAGAAAGAGAGAGAAGAAGAATGGAATGGTCAGCAACTTTCGGTGAAACAGCTACATCTGCAAACTCGCACAAATCAGTGAGAATCAGATCTAATAGATACCGCTCCCGAGTAGGACCTCGGACAATCTGTTTTAAACCATGAAACGAACACAGCCGTGCAGCTTCGGCGCCCTCTGGCGGTGCCCTCGTAGAGCTCTTTTCTCACACGGCGCTCCTCGGTAAGCATGGAGAAAGTGTCTAGAGCAAGACCTGAGAAACTCAAAAAAAATGAGTTTTTCTGTTTTTATCCAACGTCGGTTCCCCCAAGTGTTTTGATAGAAATACTGCAGCTACGGACCGGAAAATTTTATTGGCGGGCGCGGCACTGGGCGCCGGCGGTAAACCGTCAACCTTCCTTACCGCCGGGGGACTCGTGGAGCTTCCTGAGCATATATAATGTCGAAAAAAATTGCAGAGAACGAATAGCTTTTCAGCCTAAACGATATCATACCTCTCGATCCAACAGCCAAACGCCCCTCATGCTTCTGGATTGTTTTCTGTGCGCACGAGCTCCGTAGCTCTGCTACAGCCCGAGTTACGTGCGAAAATCAACAGCACCTCTCAAGATCACTCGAACAATGCAAAAAAAAAAAAAAAAAAAAAAAAAAAAAAAAAAAAAAAAAAAAAATGCGCGAATATAGCTCGAGTATCAGACCGAGTTCAGACATCGGAATGCAACAGGCGGACGCGACTGATGTCTCCGAATCGTTTCCTGTGATTACCAGCCCTGCAGCCCCCTTACAGCCCGAGATAAGTGCAGAAAACCGACAGCACCTCTGAAGATGACTCGAACAATACGAATGGTTTCGCGGACCTAGCTCGAGCAGCAGGCCAAGTTCAGGGCTCTCAATGCGACAGATGGACGCGACTGATGTCTCCGAATCGATTCCAGTGATTACCAGCCCTGCAGCCCCCTTACAGCTCGAGTTAAGTGCAGAAAACGGACAGCACCTCTCAAGATGACTCGACGAATACGAATAGTTTTGCGAACCTAGCTCGGGCAGCACACCGAGTTCCGAGCTCTGGATTCGGCAGGCGGACGCGCCGCATGTCTCCTAATCGATTCCTGTGAGCACGAGCCCTGTAGCCCCCCTACAGCCCGAGTTAAGTGCAGAAAACTGTTAGCACCTCTCAAGATGACTCCAACAACACGAATAGTTTCGCGAACCTAGCTCGGGCAGCAGACCGAGTTCAGAACTCTAGATGGAACAGACGAACACGCCTGATGATTTGCAATCGATTTCTGTGAGAATGAGCTCTGTAGAAGCCCTACAGCTCGAGTTAAGTACAAAATACCGATAATGCGTATCAAGATGACTCGAAACAGCCGATCCCGCCGCGATGCTTTCTTGCAGAAATATTTAGCCGATCGAGCTAATATTAAGAAGGCGAGCGGGAATGAGATCGAATATGGTGGGAAAAAATACTAGAGCTCAAACGAATTGTTGAATTTCGAGAAAAATTCAACCGACCAAAAGTCAGCAAAAGGTCCATCGAGATTTTTCTTGCCGACTAGCCCTCCAGCGCGCCGGAATTACTCTTAAACTTCCAGCAACTGGGCGCCGGCGGTAAACCGTCAACCTTTCTTTTTTTTTGGGGAGGCTGACCAGGCACCGAGCGCCCCAGCGCCCGTTAAGTGCCTACCTAGTCTCTCTGCAGCTGGAGGTCTTGGGCCACCTGGGCTGCGGCCCGCAAGAGGCCCTCGAGACCCGAAAGCTCAGCGTCAGTGATACTGCTATGGGAGGGGAGTGCCTGTGCACAACGCCCTACTACTTCCCATATGATTGGACAAGGAGAGGAGGCTTGGGGGAAGAGGGAGACTACACGAGCTCTCTTATCTCTATGCTCAGGGTCAGGGTAAGGGTCATGGAATCGAGGGATATATCCAATCTGCAGAAACCAACCAACGCCCACACCTTGGGCACACACTCCGCCGTCGAAGGATCCGCGGAGGCCAATAACTCGAAAGTTGTCTTGGACATCAGGACGAAAGATATGGTGGTGGAACAGCTCTCTGAATATCTGGCCTTCCCGTGCTAAGTGGGTAAGTTCATCAGCTACTGTATTACTCTCTCGATATATGTGTCGAATGAAGTCGTTGCCCCATGAGGGGGGTCGTATTCCTTCCTCCTCCAACTCTTCCAAAAGAGAAATAATATTTGCCACCCGCCTACGATAAGAAGCCCCATCTCCTCCTTCTCCTCCCTCAACCTTCCAGAGACCATTGATCCAGTTACAGATAAGAAGCGAATCGCCCGTCAGCTCAAGACCGATCCCATCATCACTCAGATCCCAAGTCGGCTCCTGTTCATTGTTCGAGGCCAATCTCTGGGCCAGCTTCTCGGACTCCTTCGCCGACAACGGACGAGCCAACATCTCCTCCCCCCTCTCCTTTATGTAGTCTCCTCGTCCTCCAGTTCCTCCACGGACAACAAACAAGTCAAACAGAGACCCCAAAGTACAAGCTTCCAGGAACTGCCTGCAATACTGAACGAAGTCAGAGTAAGAGAAAGAGCACGCCCTCCACCACCGATCCTCCAGATTCACAAACGAGGGAAATATCGTCTGGAACATGAAACACCAAGGATGTTCACCCGTCGCCTGCCCCTTAGTACTGCCTAATCGTGTCAGTTTCGAGGCCCCCTTCCACTTCCACTGGGAACGCAGATATTTTGACTCAAGTGTCCTTTTCTCCTCCCACCTCGGGGTACAGCACATCAGAAGCCGGCGTGCGTCACGATGCGCACGAGGATACACCGTCTGTTGTCCAGGTCCAGGAACAGCCACCCTCCGACGTTTCGGGGGGGGCCTGGGGGAATCCCTAGGCCCCCCCCGCTCACAGGGAACTTCAATATCTCGAGAAGAAGAGGCCCTGTCAGAGGGCATAGCAGAAGAGACCATCCCATGCATATCTGAAGAGACAGCGCCCATCCCATTCGTATCTGAGAAGACTGCGCCCATCCCATTGGTAACTGCAGAGACAGCACCCATCCCACTGGTAACTGAAGAGACTCCCACCATCCCATTAGTAACTGAAGAGACCACACCCATCCCACTGGTAACTGGAGAGACCATCCCATGCATATCAGAAGAGACCACACCCATCCCATTCGTATCTGAAGAGACCGCACCCATCCCACTAGTAACTGAAGAGACAGCCCCCATCCCATTGGTAACTGAAGAGACCTCCACCATCCCATTGGTAACTGAAGAGCCCGCGACCATCCCTGGGCTCAGCTCCGACTCAGGAATCTGATATCCGCTGTCGACATTAGCTCCGAAATATGATGCTATGTCAGCTCCAAGCTGCCACAAGGAATAAAGAACTCTCTGCACTGCACTCTGGCACTTTGCTTCAAAGAACATCCGTCTAGCAATTCTGAGTCGAGCTGGCTTCCAAACTACCCAACTTTCGGAGGCTGGCTTTTGGGGTGACGTCATCTGGTAAAGACAATTTCCCTCAAAGACATTCAGGCTCTGCAAGGAGTCCCTGTCCCAACTAATACCTTGACTTCCATAAATGAGAATGCTCTGAACCCGAGTGATATAACTCCTACACTTGGCCGAAAACGGGACTGCCTTTGATCTAAAATAGGCTGCATGCGCATGGAAGGCTCGTCGCGCGGCCCCGATCCGTCGCCGAAGGTCCTGGTGCGCCTCCCTATAGCTACAGTATATGCTGTTCCCCAAGACATTCATCTCGTCAACTACTTTGAACGGCACCATCTGATCCTGAACCCGAACCAGGATAGGATGTTTTGGCTTCTCCGAGAAACCGATAAACGCGACCTCGAGCGACTCGATCTTCCATTCGAATCCCCATCCCCGCAGAGTCTCTGTCATGTCTCCTACCTGTCGCCTAAACTCCTCCTCCGAAGATCCCAAGATAAAGATATTGTCGGCATATAGCAAGTGGTGTACAGGAACCGAGGCCGAAACTTCTCCCACCGAGTTTGGATCCAGACAATGAAACCCAATCCCCTGCTCATCCCAAAGCTTAAATAAAGGAGCCCACATCGCAACAACTATCAGGTTCCACAAGGAGGGGCTGTCGTTCCCACCTGTCCTGATGTGGGTATCGATTCCCACATTCGGCAGCTGCAGGCCCTGGAAGAGAAGCGAAGTGACCTCGCACGGCATAGGCACGAGCACACCGTACTGGAGCCAGGGAGGGATAGAGAGGACGTCGAACGCACGTTTGACCGTCGAGATTTTCGTGTTCTGGAAAGCTTGTTTCACATCCGCTGACCCAAGAACCAGGCGTCGATCCTTCCCCCACTGTGAGGCGTGTTGTGCTGCTGCCTTAAGTCCTGCAAATATCTCAGTGCATGATCTTTTGGGAACGAAACCGAATAACGATGCATGAGTGCCAGCCTGGAGACAATATGGTTCAAGCATGATCGAGAGACAAGTACTGTACCACTTCTTAAAGATACTCTCCACAGAAATACGTCTCGTATCAGAAACATCGCATATCGGATAAGATTTGGGAAGTAACGTCGTCAATGTTTGATGCCAAGAAGATGGAGGTACAACAATGCCACGTAAGATATCACAAAATAATCGCTTGATAGTGCGAACGGCTCTCCACGGAAGCGCTTTGATTACTTCTGCCCCCACCCCGTCGGGCCCCGTGGCTTTTCCAGGGTTGAGTCGAGCTCGGGCCCGAAGGACCACCACCATCGTGAGCGTCGCCTCCTGGGGTCTGGGGGACCCCTGGAGCTCCTCCCTGAGGCCCTGGACAATCTTGATCGACCGCCGACGCTCCTCCTCATCCTCGCAGACCTCCTTCAACTTCATCATCTCCTCCATCCACCTCTCCCTGTCCACGCTCTCCTCCCCCTCAATCTTCACCGCCTTCAAAGCTGCTTTACGTGGACGCTCCGCTTCCCATTCCAGCTTTGCTCGTTTGAATTTTCTGGCTTCCCGATCTCTTTTTCTGCGTAGAAGTCGATAGGCTAACGTCCCCCTCTCCGCCCTCCTCCGGTAGACCTGCACATCCAAGGACCGCAGCAATTCCGATCGTTCAGGGGCTCGAGCTGGGCGCTTCGGGGTACATTCGGTGGCCGACGCACACGAATAGATAACACTCTCTGCCTGACACATAAGTTGGCACGAAAATAGATTGGCATCCAACAACTGGCGACACGATCGACGAGCAGACAAGTTGAGTGGGTCCCAGCCTTTTAGGGTTCGAGCACGTCGTGAGAGATTCCGTCTCGCCAACTCCCTGGAAGCCACTCTCAGAGAAGCTCGAACAAGGGCATGATCTGATAATCTCATCACGGCTCCCTGCTGCTGTCCTACGTACAGAAACTCAACCGAGCACCCCGACACCTGCGATCCATGAGGAACAAGGATGTAATCCAGCACTTCACGGCGGGACCCCTTCCGATAATCAAACCAAGTCGGCTTCCTAGCTCCAAAAGAATTCGAAGCACACATACGCTCCTGAACCAACCAATCCTCCACCTCCTGTCGCAAGCTCTCCACCTTCTCCTTCCTCTCCCGCTCCTTGGTCCCCGTGGCCTGGATCTGCACTACCTCCAAGCCTCCTCCCGAATAAACCTCCTCCTCATGCTGTAAGTGTGGCTGTATCTCAACATTCGCATCCATGGCAACAACAAGACGACAGAAACCATAACGACGGCATACGTACTTTCTGAGCAAGCTTACCGCCTGGAGTGCACAATGTGATATCTCCAGAAACTCGGGCTGGCTGGCATCAGGCAAGTACAATGAGACAAAGAGAATCCGTCCAGCAAGGATCGCGCACCACCTCTCTGAGGCCCACTGGCCTCGAACACTATCAGCCCTCCGATAGAGTATCATAGCACGGCGATCCTCCGAGACGTGGTAGTACAGTCCCATTTTGACAAACCATTGCGCCATAACGTCGATGTTCTGAGACTCCTGTACCCCCAGGAAGTCCCAGCCTAGGTGTGCTCCGTAGACTACCCTCGCCAGAACACTATAAGCTTTGTCATCCTTCCTCCCAGCACGTTGAAGGTTGAGCGTGGCGAAGCGGACTTTCGTCGGCTCCGCCCGTAGGCGTCACTGAGAAGCAGCCCTGGAGTCCGTGACTAACTCCTCGAGCTCTGTCGCCGTCATGGTGATGCCGTGCCTCTGGGCGAAAGACGTCCAAGCTGCTGGGATAACTCGCCACTGCCCAGATCCCCCGAAGCTGGCCGCCTGATACTCGGCCAGCAAGCTCCGCTTCCCCTCAACGGGGTCAGAGTACATCGTGGACGGCGACTTTCCGTACCCAGTCGATCCTTTGAGGAAGATGGTGGGGTGCTTCCTGCTCCAGACACCATAAAATCGGCCAACCGCTTGATTGTGTGGGATCTTCTCGTCTGGGACCTCTGCACGAACTCTCAAACGAGACATCTTCGACTTCACCTTGGTGTAAAAGGCGTGGTTAAGCGATTGCGTCATCATTTATACGTGTGAGAGCGCGTTGTACAGCATAGACCACTTCACTCCCTGTCCCAACCTTAAATCTAATCTTGATATTCCCCGTCATCGGTTTCGATCTGGCAAGTTTCTCAGAGCTGACCACATCCACTTGACCGTGTAACTGCTCGTTGTCCGCTTTCAAAAGACCCAGGGTGTTCTGGAGTAGTGTACAGGCATCCGTATCGTCAATCATCGTAAGTTCCCTACTCGTGCGATTCGACCAGTCCTGGACCCATCCGTACAATTCTACATATGTAGGAGTAAATTTTGCCGTCGATGTTCGTCCTGCAAATCTCGGGGCTGCTATCGTAGAGTTAGAGGATCCAATCGAAGCAGTATCCTGGCTGGCCAGGGTCTCCAAGTTCTTAAGCCTAATCTCCTGCTCCTGCTGTTTCTTCTCAATGGCCGTGAGTTTCTCTGCCTGGACCCCGAGACGTTGATCCATACCACTAATACGCACGTCAGTGGCCACCGAGGCGGCCTTCGACTCGTCATGATTCTGAAAGGACATCTGCATGAACAATCGCAAACTCTCATCTTTTTGAAGACTCAGAATTTTCTCTCTCATGGCCTTTTGATCACGAATGTCACCTCCCGTCTTGTCCACCTTCTCCTCCTCCTCCATTTCCGTCTTCATCCTCTTGCTACCCTGACCGTCAACCTCCATTTCTTCTGGAAAGAACTGGCGAAACGACCCTTCTTGAACTTACAGAAACACCAAGAACGACGCGAGTAGCGCCGATAAGGTCGAGAACGACGAAATATGCAACACTCTAAGCGACAATAATCCTCCCAGTAGAAGTCTTCCAGATCTGCAAAGAATCGATCCCAAACACAGCTGGGCTCTCCGAGAGGATATAAGACGTTCCACCCTCCTGCTGGCTCTCCGAAGCTGTTCGTGACTGCACAGAACGATACAACAATACTCAAACTCGCACACGTAGAATGAGTAATGGACGAGAGCAAAAATGGAAGAAGGCACGCTCCCAAGAACAAAAGCAGATGCAGACGTATGCGTGCTCCACTCGTACCAGCAGGGCGTTGCCTCCCAGTCACCAGTTCAATCAGGAGCCTGATGCCAGCAGAGGGGCCGCAGGCTGTCCAAGATGTGTGCGAAAGAGTGTACAGTATGTGGAACCCAACTCCCTACTGCACAATGCAGCTCGAGAGAGCCCCCCGGCGGGACAAGGCCGAGGGAGAGCGGGAGGTAAGCTCCGCCTCCTCAACCTTTCTTACCGCCGGGGGACTCGTAGAGCTTCCTGACAATATATAATGTGGGAAAAAATCCAGAGAACGAATAGTTTTTCAGCCCAAGCGATTTCAGACCTCTCAAGATGACTCTAACAAGAAAACGAACAGTTTGGCAACCCAAAACGAGTATCAAACCGAGTTCAGACCTCTGAATGCGATAGGCGGACGCGTCTGATGTCTGCGAATCGACTCCTGTGATTACCAGCCCTGCAGCCCCCCTACAGCCCAAGTTAAGTGCAGAAAACCGACAGCATCTCTCAGGATGACTCGAATAATACAATAGTTTCGCGGACCTAGTTCGAGCAGCAGACCGAGTTCCGAGCTCTGGGTTCGACAGACGGACGCGCCTGATGTCTCCAAATCGATTTCTGTGACCAGCAGCACTGTAGCCCTCCCCCAGCACGAGTTAAGTGCAGAAAACTGAGAGCACTTCTCAAGATGACTCGAACATTACGAATAGTTTCGCAAACCTAGCTCGGGCAACAGGCCGAGTTCAGAGCTCTCGATTCAACAAACGAACGCGCCTGATGATTCCCAATCAATTTCTGTGACTATGAGCTCTGTAGCTGCCCTACAGCTCGAGTTAAGTACAGAAAACCGAGAGCGTCTGCTAAGATGACTCGAATAATACGAATAGGTTTGCCGGCCTAGCTCGGCTAGTAGACCGAGTTCAGACCTCTGGATTCAACAGGCGAACGCGCCTCATCATTCTGAATCGATTAGCTGTGCTTACCAGCTCTGTAGCTGTCCAAAAGCTCGAGTTATGTTCAGAAAACCGCCATCGCGTATCAAGATGACTTGAAACGGCCGATCCCGCCTGCCTGCTTTTTGGCAGTAAAAGGTACCCGATCGAGCTGAGATCAAGATGGCGAGCGGGAATAAGATCGAATATCACGGGAAAAAATACTACAGCTCTAACGGATGTTCAAATTTTTGGAACAAAATTTTCAAACGACCAAAAGTCAGCAAAAGGTCCGTCGAGATTTTTCTTGTCAACTAGCTCTCCGGCGCGCCGGAATTACTCTTAAGCTTCCAGCAGTAACTTGCTAAGGGAAGCTCTACGAGTTACTAGCTAAGGGAAGCTCTACGAGTTATAACCCACTACAGGTGCGAAAAATCTTCTTTCTCAAAATGAATCGTCAAATATCCATCAAATCTGAGCAAAACCGACCAAAAGTTACCACATTGTCCTTTCTGGCCGGGTCGACCAACTGGGCGCCGGCGGTAAACCGTCAACCTTTCTTACCGCCGGGGGACTCGTAGAGCTTCCTGACAATATATATATATATATATATAACCAAAAAAATGCAGAGAACGTATAGTTTGTCAGCCTGAGCGATTAAAGATCTCTCGATGCAACAGCCGAACGCCCCCGATGCTTCTGGATTGTCTTCTGTACGAGCTCTGTAGCTCTCCTACAGCCCGAGTTACGTGCGTAAATCGACAGCACCTCTCAAGATGACTCGAACAATACGAATAGTTTGGCAAACCTAGCTCGAGTATCAGACCGAGTTCAGACTTCTGCATGCGACAGGCGGACGCGTCTGATGTCTCTGAATCAATAGCCCTGCAGCCCCCCCTACAGCCCGAATTAAGTGCAGGAAACCGACAGCACCTCTCAAGATGACTCGAAGAATACGACTAGTTTCGCGGACCTAGTTCGGGCAGCAGACAGAGTTCGGAGCTCTGGATTCGAGAGGCGGTCGCGCCTGATGTCTCCGAATCGATTCCAGTGATTACCAGCCATGCAGCCCCCCTACAGCCTGAGTTAAGTGCAGAGAACCGACAGCATCTCTCAAGATGACTCGAACAATACGAGTAGTTTCGCGATTCTAGATCGGGCAGCAGACCGAGTTCAGAGCTCTGGATTCAACAGACAACGGCCACTGATGATTCTCAATCAGATTCTGTACGTATCAGCTCTGTAGCTGTTCTGTAGCTCGAGTTGAGTACAGAAAACCGAGAGCGTCTGTCAAGATGACTCGAATAATACGAATAGGTTTGCGGACCAAGCTCGGCTAGCAGACCGAGTTCAGACCTCTGGGTTCAACAGGCGCACGCGCCTGATCATTCCGAAACGATTAGCTGTGCTCATCAGCTCTGTAGCTTCCTAAAAGCTCGAGTTATCTTGAGGAAACAGACAACGCGTATCAAGATGACTCGAAACGGGCGATCCCGCCCGCGTGCTTTTTGGCAGTAAAAGGTACCCGATCGAGCTGAGATCAAGATGGCGAGCGGGAATAAGATCGAATATCACGGGAAAAAATACTGGAGCTCTAACGAATGATCAAATTCTTAGAACAAAATTTTCAAACGACCAAGTCAGCAAAAGGTCCGTCGAGATTTTTCTTGCCAACTAGCTCTCCAGCGACCCGGAACTGGCGCCGGCGGTGAACCGTCAACCTGGTCACCGCCGGAAACCTCGTAGAGCTCTACACAATGGTAAGAGTGCTGAGAATCGAAGTAAGAGTCATGAAACAGAGATTTTTCGAAAATCTTCATTTTCGATTTTTTCGATATTCATATTCGCTCAGTTCCCGGGAGTCAACTCTCAAGAAAATACATCGGGAGAGCTGGACTGCTCTCAGAGAGGAGTTTATATGCCAATGCGACACGCAGAAATCTGCTTTCTCAAAATGAATGGTTAAATATCTTTCAAATCTTCGCAAAACCGACCAAAAATCATAAATTTGCCTGCCCGGGACGGGTCGACCAACTAGCTCCACCCCGCGCCAGAATTCCTCTAGCTCATCTCTGCCGAAGAGCTCTAGGAGGTATGGCGCCGGCGGTGAACCGTCAACCTGGTCACCGCCGGGAACCTCGTAGAGCTCCTTGCACACGTCAGAGTGCTCAGCATCAAAAGAAAGGACTTCTGGAAGCATTTCTCGAAAAGAGAAAAAATCATTTTGTCAAGGTCGACATAAAGTTCGTTTCGCCAAGTATTTTGATGGTGAAAGTGCACCTAGAGAGCCCATATTAAGACGCAGAGGCCCTCATAGTCGTCCACAGGTGGGAACAATCTGCTTTCTCAAAACAAATGGTCAAATATTGTTCAAATATTTGCAAAATCACACAAAAATTGCCGCCCCAGCGCCGGGTGGGCCAACTGGGCGCCGGCGGTAAACCGTCAACCTCTCTTACCGCCGGTAGACTCGTAGAGCTTCCTGACAAAATATAATGTTGACAAAAAAAAAAAAAAAAAAAAAAAAAAAAAAAAAAAAAAATAGTTTTTCAGCCCAAGCGACTGGCGCCGGCGGTGAACCGTCAACCTGGTCACCGCCGGGAAACTCTTAGAGCCTTGCACACGTAAGAGTGCTCAACATCAGAAGAGAGGGCTGCTGGAAGCATTCTCGGAAAAGAGAAAACATCATTATTTTCAGGTCGACATAAAGTTGGTTTCGCCAAGTGTCTTGATAGTAAAAGTGCACCTAGAGAGCTCATATTAAGACGCAGAGGCCCTCATAGTCGTCTACAGGTGCGAACTTGGTAGCGTCCAAAGCCCGAAGAGCAAAGAGGGCACACACAAGAAAGCCTTCCTGGCAAGCCCACAGAAGCTGCCGGTAAGCTTTTCTGGGGCTCTGGTGGCCCCTCTGCAGCGCTTCTGAAGAGCTGCCAGGAACGCTTCCACGCGTGCCTGCACGCGTGCAGGCACGCGTAGACGCTTGCCGGAAGCTCTCCCGGACCCCCTGCCGGGCCGAACGAACTGCTGCGAGGATCGTGGACCGGCGAAGATGGGCTGCTGGCGGGCAGCACCACCGTCCGGCTTCTAATCTAAAACCCTCTAGCTCTCAGGTGCGGAAAATCTGTATTCTCAATATGAATAGTCAAATAACTTTAAATATTCGCAAAACCATCCGAAAGTTGTCACATTCTCCGCCCAGGGCGGGTGGGCCAACTAGCTCCACCTCGCGCCAGAATTCCTCTAGCTCAGATGCCGAAGAGCTCTACGAGGTATTTCAGATCTCTCGATGCAACAGCCGAACGCCCCCGATGCTTCTACGCGCAACTGTGATCGATTTGTGCCCGCCCACAACGGTGAACGTCCGCGTCTGCGAGCGGACTAGCCGCCGTCGGCCAGCTCTAACGAATGTTCAAATTTCGAGAAAAAAACTTTAACCGACCAAAAGTCAGCAAAAGGTCCGTCGAGATTTTTCTTGCCGACTAGCTCTCCAGCGCGCCGGAATTACTCTTAAAGCTTCCAGCAACTAGCTAAGGGAAGCTCTACGAGTTACAATACGAATAGTTTCGCGAACCTAGTTCGGGCAGCAGACCAAGTTACGAGCTTCCGATTCGACAGGCGGACGCGCCTGATCTCTGCGAATCGACTTGGTAGCATCCAAAACCCGGAGAGCAAAGAGAACTGGCGCCGGCGGTGAACCGTCAACCTGGTCACCGCCGGGAACCTCGTAGAGCTCCTTGCACGCGTAAGAATGCTCAGATTCAAAGCAGACCGCTTCTCAGAGCATTTCTACAAAAACATCATATTTGCATTTCTCGGTGTCAACGTGACGTCAGTTCCTCCAAATGTTTAGATAGTAAGACTGTCTCGGGAGAGCTGAGCTGCTCGCAGGATGAAGTTAAGATACTAATGCTCGGAGTAAAAATCTGCTTTCTTAAAATGAATTGTCAAATATCTTTCAAATATTCGCAAAACCGACCCAAAGTTATCACATCTTCTTTTCTGGCCGGTTCGACCAACTAGCTCCACCCCGCGCCGGAACTGGGCGCCGGCGGTAAACCGCCAACCTTGGTTACCGCCGGGAGACTCGTAGAGCTTCCTAGCTCGACTTAAGTTGAGAAAACCGACAGCACCTACCAACATTCCGACTCATAGTGAATATTTTTTAACCTCTGAATGCGACAGGCGGACGCGTCTGATGTCTGCGAATCGACTCCTGTCATTACCAGCCCTGCAGCCCCCCTACAGCCCGAGTTAAGTGCAGAAAACCGACAGCACCTCTCAGGATGACTCGAACAATACAGTAGTTTCGCAGACCTAATTCAGGCAACAGACCGAGTTCCGAGCTCTGGATTCGACAGCCGGACGCGCCTGATGTCTTCAAATCGATTCCTGTGACCACCAGCACTGTAGCTCCCCTCAGCGCGAGTTGAGTGAAGAAAACCGAGAGCACTTCTCAAGATGATCTCGACCTATACGAATAGTTTGGCAGCAAACCGAGTTCAGAGCTCTGGACCACAGAGAAACGCAACTGATGATTCTGAATCGGTTTCTGTAAATATCAGCTCTGTAGCTCTCCTACAGCTCGAGTTAAGTACAGAAAACGGAGAGTTCCTGTCAAGATGACTCGAATAATACGAATGGGTTTGCGGACCTAGCTCGGCTAACAGACCGAGTTCAGACCTCTGGATTCAACAGGCGAACGCGCCTGATCATTCTGAATCGGTTAGCTGTGTTTACCAGCTCTGTAGCTGTCCTAAAGCTCGAGTCATGTTCAGAAAACCGTCAGCGCGTGTCAAGATGACTCAAAACGGCCGATCCCGCCACAGTGCTTTTCGATAGTAATATTCACCCGATCGAGCTCAGATCAAGATGGCGAGCGGGAATAAGATCGAATATGACGGGAAAAAAAACTAGAGCTCAAACGAATTGTTGAATTTCGAGAACAAAATTTTGAACCGACCAAAAGTCACCAAAAGTTCCGTCGAGATTTTTCTTGCCAACTAGCTCTCCAGCGCGCCGGAATTACTCTTAAGCTTCCAGCAACTAGCTTAGGGAAGCTCTAGTCATTCCTCTAGCTCATCGAGAACGAAGAGCCACACACCGGTAACTGGCGCCGGCGGTGAACCGTCAACCTGGTCACCGCCGGGAACCTCGTAGAGCTCCTCTCACTGGTAAGAGTGCAGAGAATCGACACAGAGTGAAAATATAGAGATTTTTCGAAAATTTTCAAATGGGAACCGGCGGTAAACCGTCAACCTGGTTACCGCCGGAAACCTCATAGAGCTCGTTTCTTGCACGGCGATCGTCGGAACACATGAAGAAAGCTTCTGGAACGAGAAACGAAAAACTTGAAAAATCACGTTTTTCTGTTTTCATCCAACGTCGGTTCCTGCAAGTCTTTTGATAGTAATATTGCAGCTATCGACCTGAAAATTTAACTGGCAGACGCGGTATAACCCACTACACGTGAGAAAAATACCGGTTCTCAAAATGAATTGTCAAATATCTTTCAAATCTCAGCAAAACCGACCCACAGTCATCACATTGTCTCTTTTGGCCGGGTCGGCCAACTAGCTCCACCCCGCGCCGGAATTCCTTTAGCTCATCGATGCCGAAGAGCTCTACGAGGTATAGGTTTGCGGACCTGGCTCGGCTAGCAGACCGAGTTCAGACCTCTTGGTTCAACAGGCGAACGCGCCTAATCATTCTGAATCGATTAGCTGTGCTTACCAGCTCTGTAGCTGTCCTAAAGCTCGAGTTATCTTCGGAAAACCGACATTGTCTGTCAAGATGACCCGAAACGGCCGATCCCGCCTGCCTGCTTTTTGGCAGTAGAAGCTAACCGGTCGAGCTGAGATCAAGATGGCGAGCGGGAATAAGATCGAATATCATGGGAAAAAATACTAGAGCTCTAACGAATGTTCAAAATTTGAGAACGAAATTTTCAACCGACCAAAAGCAACTAGCTCTCCAGCGCCCCGGAATTACTCTTAAGCTTCCAGCAACAACTTGCGAAGGGAAGCTCTACGAGTTATTCCCGGAGAGCTCTCTGAGAGCTAGAGGGTTTTAGATTAGAAGCCGGGCGGTGGTGGTGCCCGCCAGCAGCCCATCTTCGCCGCTCCACGATCCTCGCAGCAACTGGGCGCCGGCGGTAAACCGTCAACCTTGGTTACCGCCGGAAGACTCGTAGAGCTTCCCAGCTCGGGTATCAAACCGAGTTCAGACCTCTGAATGCGACAGGCAGACGCGTCTGATCTGCGAATCGACTCCTGTCATTACCAACCCTGCAGCCCCTCTATAGCCCGAGTTAAGTGCAGAAAACCGAGCACTTCTCAGCATGACTCGAAGAATACAATAGCTTCGGAGACCTAGTTCGGGCAGCAGACCGAGTTCCGAGCTCTGGATTCGACAGACGGACGCGCCTGATGCCTTCTAATTGATTTCTGTGACCACCAGCACTGTACCCCCCCTCAGCCCAATGAAGAAAACCGAGAGCACTTCTCAAGATGACTCGACCAATACGAATAGTTTTGCGGTTCTAGATCGGGCAAGAGACCGAGTTCAAAGCTCTGGATTCGACAGGCACGCGCAACTGATGATTCTGAATCGGTTTCTGTGAATATAAGCTCTGTAGCTGTTCTACAGCTCGAGTTGAATACAGAAAACCGAGAGCTCCTGTCAAGATTACTCGAATAATACGAATAGTTTTGAGGACCTAGCTCGGCTAATAGACTGAGTTCAGACCTCTGGATTCAACAGGCGAACGCGCCTAATCATTTTACATCGATTAGCTGCTTATCAGCTCTGTAGCAGTTCTAAAGCTCGAGTTATGTTCAGATAACCGTCAGCGCGTATTGAGATGACTTGAAACGGCCGATCCCGCCACAGTGCTTTTCGATAGTAATATTCACCCGATCGAGCTGAGATCAAGATGGCGAGCGGGAATAAGATCGAATATCACAGGAAAAAATACTAGAGCTCAAACGAATGTTCAAATTTTAAGAACGAAATTTTCAATCGACCAAAAGTCAGCAAAAGTTCCGTCGAGATTTTTCTTGCCAACTAGCTCTCCAGTGCGCCGGAGTGGAACCGGCGGTAAACCGTCAACCAGATTACCGCCCGGGCCCTCGTAGAGCTCTTTCCTCGCACGGCGCTGCTCGGTACACATGCAGGAAGCAGACCCAAAAAAACTCGAAAAATCACGTTTTATGTTTTTATCCAAAGACCGTTCCGCCAAGTGTTTTGATAGTAATACTGCACCTACAGACCTGAGAATTTCACTGGCGAGCGCGGAATAACCCACCACAGGTGCGAAAAATACCAGATCTCGAACCGGCGGTAAACCGTCAACCTGGCTACCGCCGGGAACCTCGTAGAGCTCTTTTCTTGCACGGCGATCGTCGGAACACATAGAAGAAGCTTCTGGAGCGAGAAAGAAAAAAACAAAAAAAAACACGTTTTTCTGTTTTTACTCAACGTCGGTTCCGCCAAGTCTTTTGATAGTAATACTGCACCTACAGACCTGAAAATTTCACTGGCAGACTCGGCAAAACCCACTACAGGTGCGAAAAATCTGCTTTCTCAAAATAAATTGTCAAATATCTTTCAAATTTTCGCAAATCCACCCAAAAGTTGTCACATTGTCCACCTCGGCCGGCTGGGCCAACTAGCTCCACCCCGCGCCGGAATTCCTCTAGCTCATCGATGCCGAAGAGCTCTACGAGGTACGAATGTTCAAATCTCTCACGAAGTTCGTCCAACCGACCCAGAGTTCGCACATTGTCCGTCGGGGCTGGGTCGGCCAACTAGCTGCACCCCGCGCCCGAATTCCTCTAGCTCATCGTTGCCGAAGAGCTGTACGAGGTAACTGGGAACCGGCGGTAAACCGTCAACCAAGTTTTTGCCTTTTGCGATCTGTCTAACGGCTGCCAAAAGCAGCCACAGTTCGCTTCTTCAGCCTAACCCTACGGGCGAAGTTACGGGTTACACTAAAGATGGCCTCGCAGAGGCTCGAGAAAGCTTCGAATTCAGTGTTCATGGCAGAATATTGAGGGGGAAGGCCAAACGCCTTCGATTTGATCAGCACCCACTGTGGTCTATCCAGAAAGGCGAAGCTCCCATATATTGAATGAGATGCCGATGCTTTGATCAATCCCTCCAGCCACCAACCTGCTCCTGCTTTATCCTTATCGACTCCACCGTCGAAAGCGCCCCGCAGGGCGTAGAGGTCATACTCCTGTAGCTCGTGAGTCCTATCATACTCTATATCTCTGATGCGTGCAATGTGAGTTAATTCATCAGCCCTCAGATTTCCCTCCCGATAGACATGCTTCCCTATGTCTCCTCCGACCGTGGCTCCGACAACGTTAAACTCCTCATGCAACTCGTGAAACTCATTTTGTATTTCGGCAATCTGTCTGGCATATGTTCGGTTGTGGATCGTCCACTCCCCGTTTAACCACTTAATCGTGGCCATGTTATCTCCCTGAATCTCCACTGGCAGCCCTCGTGCAATCCCCTGTTCGTACTCCCACCAATCCGTCATCGTCGCGAAGACATGTGCGAGCCTCTTTGCCTGCTTTGTATTCTCCGCCCGTGTTGGTGCCTCCTCCTCCTCCCAAGTGTTAGGTCCCACCCGTTTTTCTTTCTCCTGCTTAAAATGTCGATCGAATGTAAGTCCTGTCCTCTGTTTGATATGTTCAATCCATGCTTTCCGCGTCTCCTCATCATGTGTCAAGTGTTTCCAATACTCATCTCCCCGAAAACTTTCAAATGTAGCGTGCCATGATGTCTGACCTATTGCCTGGGAATCAATCCTCCGTCGTTTTTCTGACACTTCTGGGTTCTTCCAGCTTTTACTCAGCACCCTGATCGCTTCGTTGTACAAGTCACGTCTCTCCGTCCACCGTTTCATACCATGGAACATCGCCAACCTCGCAGCCATGAAACTGTGGCACACACTTGTTGATTCTCGCCAAGCTCCAGAACTCTGTTGACTGCCAACAGCATCTGTCGCGATGTCCGCCGTCTTCAAGAACGAGCAACAATCCTTATTCCACTCCCATTGTTTCTGCAAGTACAACTCAACCAGGCTGTGATGTTTTTCACGAAATTTCTCCCTGGCAAAGTTATAGGCTCTGACATTGAAGCTGAACCATGATTCATCGATCCTTTTTCGTACACCAACTATTTTTATCAAGCAACGTCCCTCAAACTTATGAATATCCTGCAATGCCGATTTGTCGATACTCGACCCTTCAACGCTATACAAGAAAGTGCTCTGTACTTTGCTCACATACTTCTCCCATTTCACCGTCCACGGTACCGACCGACATCGATACAAACTCATGTCTTGAAAGAACGCATGCTGAGCTTTCTGGATCCGATACTGCACGTCCAAGTGCGTCCTCATTCGAGTGTGTAGCCGCACACCCAAAAATATAATATCCTGCACTCGCGGAACAAAAAGTGCCCCCACCAAGTCGGTGGACGCGCCAGCACCCGCATGCTCAGACAATTCGTGCACACTGCAAGCTGAGGCAACAGGCTGCACACTGCAAGCTGAGGCAACTGGCACTCTTATGGACGACGACGAAGACACACGAGAATGAAGAGAATCCGTTTTTGCAGGCAACTGCGAAAGAACAACAGGCACTCTTATTAACGACGACGATGGCACATGAGAGTGAACATCTGGCACTGACATTGGCAAATGTGCATAAGAAAACGTCGTTGGCGCTGTCTCAGGCGATTGGGGGACCGGTATGTCTCTGTTCAGCGTAGCTGTCTGATATGTCTGTTCAGCGTAGCTGTCGGATATTTTACTCAGCGTAGCTGTCGGATATGTCGAATGGGAATGTGATTGCGGCTCTGGCAACTGTGAACGAAGAAGTGATTGTGACACTGGCATAGAAGAATGAGGAAGCGGTGTGTGTCCTGTCAACGGGGTTACTCTCGCAGCTGAATCCAAAGATGTGATCTCTGATCTCTGTCTTTTCGGTCCTTGCTCAAAAGATGTGGTCGGGATTAGAATCTCCAACGCCTCTGCCTCAAAGTCAACCCCAAACGTCGCTAACTCAATCGAACTGGGTTTCCACTCGAAGCCCCATTCACGTATCGATATCGTCAGTTCCTGCATCATCGTGGGAATCATCTTCTTTCCCTCCTGCCGATCACCTTGGGCAAAGATGAAGAAGTTATCCGCCCATATCGCATGACTGAGACTCTGATGGACCTCCATCTCCTGGGAGCCTTCGATCGTGCGAGAACTGGCTCCAACTTTAGCCTCGATCGAATCTGCATACGCCCTCGGTCTCTCGATGTTGTATCCGAGGCCTCTCTCTTTCCACGAGTGCATCGTCGGGGCAATCATCGCAATCGTGACAAGCACAAATAAGATGGGGCTCTCAACCCCTCCCGTCCTAACCCAGGTGTCCCACGGCACTGTTTCGCACTGGGTACTCTGGAAATTTGCCGACGCCGTGTTTCTCAGCATCGGCTCCAAGATAGCATACTGAAAAGAAGAAGGAACACCCAGCTCTCTCATTGCTCTCACACATGTCGTAAGTCGAAGGTGATCGTACGCTTTCAGAATATCACAACTGCAGAGCCAAAAGCTCTGTCCCTTCCCCCAATTCGAGGCGTGTTTACCGATATGTTTAATCATCGAGGTGACCTCCGTCGTTTTTCTCCCAGACATGAAAACATATACATTCATCTCGGGATCCAAGTTTTTGGCCAGGAACCTCTCCAGGACCACAACCAGGGAAAGCGAATACCACTTAGTTAAGCATGAAGAAACTGCAATCGCTCTGGTATCCTCCAAACTCGTAATCTTCTCACTCTTGGGGATGAGCGTGAGTATTATCTTGCGCCAGTCTTCTGGCGTCGGCTCCCGTCCCTCATATATGGCCGAAAACGTCTTAAATATCTCCTGAAGGTTCCCGAAGCCTGAAGTCTTCAGCATGCTAACCGTGATCCCGTCCTCCCCCGTCTGCTTGCCCACCGACAGTCTGGATCTGGCACTCATCATCGCACTAAAGTCGAAAGTCAACCTGACGGTGTCCGTGTGGGCCTGGTCCCTGAGCTCCTCCATCATCTCCTCCGTCTCCCTCCTGATCTGCTCATTCGTAAACTTCCCCTTGGTATGCTCATACAGTGCCGAACTCCATTTTGTTTGATCCTCCTCCATCCTCCCATTGATGTTTAACTTAGTGATCATCTCGGTCCTGGTTTTCTTCTTTGATCTGCTGGCATACTTAAGCATGGCACACTTTAGGGCATTCTTTTCCTTTCGCAACTGACGGTTTATCTCTTTCCTCTCCTCCTCGTCCTCCCATTGTTTCAACCTTTTTGCTCTTTCCAGGGCTTTGTGTTTCTCTGACTTCTGAGGCACCTCTCGAATCATCTGCTTCGTCGGGATCCCCTCCGCCGCGCCTAGCATCACCTCGGACAACTTACCTGGTGGCACGTAGTCTCCCTCCCCCCGCTCCGTCACTAATCTGTCGTAGTTCTGGGCTGAGAACAATCTGCGGCCTGGCTCGGTCTCTGGCTCCCATTTGGGGCGCACGGGTCGCTTCATTTTTGCTCTCGGGGCCGGGCGGATCGATACGGGCAACTCCAACAACACCGCTGCATGGTCCGACGTCTCATTACCTGTGTCCCTGACGCCCTGCCACTGTACTCGAGCTTCCCCCCACCACGCCGGAGCAAGGATGTAATCGAGCACCTGCGGTACCTTATGTGCACGAGTAAAATGCGTTGGGAGCCTTTCCCGAAACGTGTTCGACGCCACAAGGTCCAGCTCCACAATAAGGTCGACTAGGGCTTCACGCATCCTCCGTTTCCTCCTCGTCCTCTCCGTCTCGAAGCCTCCCACCACCTGTCCCACCTGCAAGTCCGTACGTACACCTCCTCCAGTGACCTCCTTTCCTCCTTCACCCCGTACATGTGCAGGCAACTCAACATTCGCATCTGTCAAGATGGCCACCTCAAAATCTTCCCCCCCTTCTTGCTCAAACTGCACACGTGCTGCCTGGATCTTCGACCTCACCAAGTTGGCTAGGGCATTGAACTCTGCCACCGCATTCCTTCTCCCCTCATGTGGAAAGTAAGCCGAGACAACGATGATTTTGCCGACTACGATGAGCACAACCCGATTTGACTGATTGTCTGTGTATCTAATTGGAACACTCGCTCGGAACATGAAACCCGCTAGCTCGTCTTTACTACGCAACAATCTCCATCCCTCTTTTGAAATGATACTGTGTGTGAGGTGCAGGCACTCCTGGAGGCCTACCAAAGCAACACTTCTCCCATGCATTTGAATTCGTTGTAAAACTTGAGTTGTTTTGTCTTTACCTGCCCTCCAGACGTTCCAACTCATCAAACTTCCTTTCAGATCACATCTGGAGTGGCCCCGTCAGGCTAGGGCCTCGAGGTCTGCTTTGAACTTTGCCGCTGTGAACGTCGGCATCAGGGTCATCATCGAATCATTGTGAATCGTCCAACCTGCTGTCTCCGTCCACTCCGCCAGCGACACTGGGCGAGTCTGGCTGTCGGGTGCGATCGTGAGAATCTCCGTCACTGGAGGCCCTGCTTTTCCCCTCACCTCTGGCACATTCTGGGCAACATTGGCGGCAGCCTGGTACATTTGACGATGTTTCCAGATCTCTTTAAACTGACCGATCTTGGCAATGTGTGGGTGCTTCCACGGTGCACTCTCAATCACACACCTGACGCTTCCTCCTGTGAAAGTATCTGGCTTTGACGTCATACCCGCGATGAGCGGTCCCTCAGGCAGCACTCGAACATGAGGGTCGATGTTACGTTTGATCTCCCACAACTGGCTCGAATCTGTACCTCGAGTTGCAATCAAACTCACTTTTGAAATAAGTGAACGAGTGTTTTGACGGCCCTGATTATCGGTAGAAGCTCCCATCATCTCCAAACTGGCTTTCTGATCGATCCTCTGCCTCAAATCATCCGATAAAATGGCCATGACATTCTCAATCAGTTTCTCTGCATCGTATGGGGTCAACATTTCTGCCGTACGCATTGGGGGGTCTTTCCAATGAACAACCCATCCTTTGATTTCGACCTTCGATGCACTCCATGCGCCCTGAGCTCCTTTACCCAATCCTTTTGCCATCCCCCATGCTAAGTTCGGAGTGGCGCCCGTTCCCGTCGATCCTGATGCAATGCTCGCAGTCTTTCCCGCCTCCCTTTTGAACTCCGTAAACTGCTTTTGCAAATCATTCATCTTAATATCTGCCTCATCTTGACGTCTCTGGATGTTTCCCACTTCGTTTTGCAAACTCTTGACCTTACGCTCTGTCTTACGCGTGTTCTTGCTAATTGCTTTATTCATGTTGAACATCTGTTGCTGCCAATTTTCTGGATCAAACTGCTCTCCATCGGAACTGATTGACTCATCCAGTCCATCCATGCCTGCATTTCCTCTTGCTGCGTCCCCCCCCTCCTCCTCTGTCCTCCGTCGGCGACGACCATTGGCAGGTGTCCTGTCTATTGGAGCCGCTGCTGCTGCTGCTGCCATTGGAGTTGATGCTGCATCATTGAGGGCCATATTTCCTACAATGTCAGTCGGAATACTCCACTTTTGCAAAAACTGCTGGTCCTCCAATCGACGTCGCTTCTCCTCTTGCCGTTGAATGAAAATCTTGTCCCGTCGCTGGTGCTCTGAAACGTGCCCAGGCTCAACAATCGCCGTTACTCCGAAAATGATGGTATACAATCGAAACGAAAGATGTTAGCCTCACTCTCCCCACGGAGGCTCGATGCTGTCTGGTGTGTTCGTTACCGCTGGGTAAACAAAGCTCAGCCCACTGATCACTGGCGCACAACTACGAGGAGGTACCCCAGGCAGTCGTAGCTGTACGCGTCCGCGACCTTGAGCCAACACACCTTGAGTCAACCAAGTTGCCGCCGGGCACCTCGTAAAGCTCTTTTGTTGCACAGCGCTTCTCGGAACACATGAAGGAAGCTTCTGAAGCTCTTGAAAAACTCGAAAAACACGATTTTTTGTTTTTATACAAAGCTGGTTCCCTCAGGTCTTTTGACAGTAATACTGCAGCCGGACCTAAGAATTTTACTGGCAAGCGCGGCACAACCCACTACACGTGAGAAAAATACTGGTTCTCAAAACGAATTTCAAAATTCTGCATAAAGTGAAGAAAACCTACCCCGGGTTACGAGATCCTCTCTTTTGATCGGGCCCGCAAACTGGGCGCCGGCGGTAAACCGTCAACCTTTGTTACCGCCGGGGGACTCGTAGAGCTTCCTGACAACATATAATGTCGAAAAAAATTGCAGAGGAAAATATTTTTTTCATCCCAAGCAATTTCAGACCTCTCCTGCATGCGACAGGCGGACGCGTCTGATGTCTCTGAATCGATTCCTGTGATTACCAGCCCTGCAGCCCCCCCTACAGCCCGAGTTAAGTGCAGGGAACCGACAGCACCTCTCAGAATGACTCGAACAGTACGAATAGTTTTGCGGACCTAGTATGGGCAGCAGACAGAGTTCGGAGCTCTGAGTTCGACAGGCGGACGCGTCTGATGTCTCCGAATCGATTCCAGTGATTACCAGCCATGCAGCCCCCTACAGCTCGAGTTAAGTGCAGAGAACCGACAGCATCTCTCAAGATGACTCGAACAATACGAATAGTTTCGCGATTCTAGATCGGGCAGGAAACCGAGTTCAGAGCCCTGGATTCAACAAACAACGACCACTGATGATTCTGAATCAGATTCTGTACGTATCAGCTCTGTAGCTGACCTGTAGCTCGAGTTCAGTACAGAAAACCGAGAGCGTCTGTCAAGATGACTCGAATAATACGAATAGATGTGCGGACCTAGCTCGGCTAGCAGAGCGAGTTCAGACCTCTGGGTTCAACAGGCGAACGCGCCTGATCATTCTGAATCGATTAGCTGTGCTTACCAGCTCTGTAGCTGTCTTAAATCTCGAGTTATCTTGAGAAAACCGTCACCGCCTATCAAGATAACTCGAAACGGCCGATTCCGCCTGCCTGCTTTTTGGCAGTAAAAGCTACCCAATCGAGCTGAGATCAAGATGATGAGCGGGAATAAGATCGAATATCATGGGGAAAAATACTAGAGCTCTAACGAATGTTAAAATTTTGAGAAAAAAATAACCGACCAAAAGTCACCAAAAGGTCCGTCGAGATTTTTCTTGCCAACTAGCTCTCCAGCGCCCCGGAACTGGAACCGGCGGTAATCCGTCAACCAGGTTACCGCCGGGGCCCTCGTAGAGCTCTTTCTCGCACGGCGCTCCTCGGGACATATGCATGAAGACTCTCAAGAAGATCCCCAAAACTCAGAAAATCACACTTAATCTTTTTATCCAAAGACGGTTCCGCCAAGTGTTTTGATAGCAATACTGCCCGTAGGGGCATCAGAATTCATTGGCGAACGCGAAATAACCCAATACAGGTGCGAAAAATACCGGTTCTCAAAATAAATGTTCAAATCCCTCAGAAAGTTTGTCCAAACGACCCAAAGTTCGCACATTGTCCGTCGGGGCCGGCTCGGCCAACTGGGCGCCGGCGGTAAACCGTCAACCTTTCTTACCGCCGGGGGACTCGTAGAGCTTCCTGACAACATATAATGTCGAAAAAAAGTACACAGAACAAATATTTTTTCAGCCCAAGCAATTTCAGACCTCTCGGATGCAACAGCCGAACGCCCCCGATGCTTCTGGATTGTCTTCTGCACGAGCTCTGTAGCTCTCCTACAGCCCGAGTTACGTGCGTAAATCGACAGCACCTCTCAAGATGACTCGAACAATACGAATAGTTTGGCAAACCTAGCTCGAGTATCAGACCGAGTTCAGACCTCTGCATGCGACAGGCGGACGCGTCTGATGTCTCTGAATCGATTCCTGTGATTACCAGCCCTGCAGCCCCCCTGCAGCCCGAGTTAAGTGCAGAAAACCGACAGCACCTCTCAGATGACTCGAAAAATATTACGAATAGTCGCGGACTTAGGTTCGGGGGCAGCAGTACAGAGTTCGGAAAGCTCTGGATTCGAAAGGCGGACGCGCCTGATGTCTCCGAATCGATTCCAGTGATTACCAGCCATGCAGCCCCCCTACAGCCCGAGTTAAGTGCAGAGAACCGACAGCATCTCTCAAGATGACTCGAACAATACGAAAAATTTCGCGATTCTAGATCGGGCAGCAGACCGAATTCAGAGCTCTGGATTCAACAGACAACGGCCACTCATGATTCTGAATCAGATTCTGTACGTATCAGCTCCGTAGCTGTCCTGTAGCTCGAGTTAGGTACAGAAAACCGAGAGCGCCTGTCAAGATGACTCGAATAATACGAATAGGTTTGCGGACCTAGCTCGGCTAGCAGACCGAGCGCAGACCTCTAGGTTCAACAGGCGAACGCGCCTGATCATTCTGGATCGATTAGCTGTGCTTACCAGCTCTGTAGCTGTCCTGAAGCTCGAGTTATCTTGAGAAAACCGTCGCCGCGTGACAAGATGACCCGAAATGGCCGATCCCGCCCGCGTGCTTTTAGGCAGTAAAAGGTACCCGATCGAGCTGAGATCAAGACGGCGAGCGGGAATAAGATCGAATATCATGGGAAAGAATACTAGAGCTCTAAAGAATGTTCAAATTTTGTGAACAAAATTTTCAACCGACCAAAAGTCACCAAAAGGTCCGTTGAGATTTTTCTTGCCAACTGGGCGCCGGGGGTAAACCGTCAACCTTTGTTACCGCCGGGGACTCGTAGAGCTTCCTGACAAAATATTATGTCGAAAAAAATACGAACAGTTCTTCAGCCCAAGCGATTCAGACCTCTCGATGCAACAGCGGAACGCCCCCGATGCTTCTGGATTGTCTTCTGTACGAGCTCTGTCGCTCTCCTACAGCCCCCCGAGAAACACGCGTAAATTGACAGCACCTCTCAAGATGACTCGAACAAAACAAATAGTTTGGTTAAGTGCAGAAAAGGGACAGCAACTCTCAAGATGACTCGAACAATACAAATAGTTTCGCGATCATAGATCGGGCAACAGACCGAGTTCAGAGCTCTGGATTCGAAAGAAAAACACGACTGTTCATTCTGAATCGGTTTCTGTAAGTCTAAGCTCTGTAGCTGTCCTATAGCTCGAGTTAAGTACAGGAAACCGAGAGCGCCTGTCAAGATGACTCGAATAATACGAATAGGTTTGCGAACCTAGATCGGCTAGCAGACCGAGTTCAGACCTCTGGATGCAACATACGAACGCGCCTGATCATTCTGAATCGACAGGGTGTGCTTACCAGCTCTGTAGCCGTTCTAAAGCTCGAGTTGTGTTCAGGAAACGGGCCGGGTTGGCGAACTAGCTGCACCCCGCGGCGGAATTCCTCTAGCTCATCGATGCCGAAGAGCTCTACGAGGTACTGGGAACCAGCGGTAAACCGTCAACCAGGTTGCCGCCGGGGCCCTCGTAGAGCTCGTTTCTCACACGGCGCTCATCGGTAAGCATGAAGAAAGCGTCTAGAGCAAGACCTCAGAAACTCGAAAAATCACGTTTTTCTGTTTTTATCCAAGGTTGATTCCCCCAAGTGTTTTGATAGTAATACTACAGCTACGGACCTGAAAATATTACTCGCAGGCGCGCCTTAACAAACTACAGGTGCGAAAAATCTGCTTTCTCAAAATGAATGGTCAAACTGGGCGCCGGCGGTAAACCGTCAACCTTTCTTACCGCCGGGGGACTCGTAGAGCTTCCTGACAACATATAATGTCGAAAGAAATTACAGAGAAAAAATAAATTTTCAGCCCAGACAATTTGAGACCTCTCGGATGCAACAGCCGAACGCCACCGATGCTTCTAGATTGTCTTCTGCACGAGCTCTGTAGCAGCCCGAGTTACGTGCGTAAACCGACAGCACCTCTCAAGATGACTCGAACAATACGAATAGTTTGGCAAACCTAGTTCGAGTATTAGACCGAGTTCAGACCTCTGCATGCGACAGGCGGACGCGTCTGGTGCCTCTGAATCGATCCCTGTAATTACCAGCCCTGCAGCCCCCCCCTGCAGCCGAGTTAAGTGCAGAAACCGACAGCACCTCTCAGGATGATTCGAACAATACGAATAGTTTCGCGGACCTACTTCGGGCAACAGACCGAGTTCGGAGCTCTGGATTCCGCAGGCGAACGCGCCTAATGTCTCCGAATCGATTCGAGTGATTACCAGCCATGCAGCCCCCCTACAGCCTGAGTTAAGTGCAGAGAACCGACAGCATCTTGCAAGCGACTCGAACAGTACGAATAGTTTCGCGATTCTAGATCGGGCAGCAGAACAATGTCAGAGCTCTGGATTCAACAGAGAACGACCACTGATAATTCTGAATCAGATTCTGTACGTATCAGCTCTTCAGCTGTCCTGTAGCTCGAGTTTTGTACAGAAAACCGATAGCGCCTGTCAAGATGACTCGACTAATACGAATAGGTTTGCGGACCTAGCTCGGCTAGCAGACCGAATTCAGACCTCTAGCTTCAACAGGCGAACGCGCGTGATCATTCTGGATCGATTAGCTGTGCTTACCAGCTCTTTAGCTGTCCTGAAGCTCGAGTTATCTTCAGAAAACCGACACCCCGTGACAAGATGACTCGAAACAGCCGATCCCGCCATGACGCTTTTCGATAGTAATACCCACCCGATCGAGCCGATATCAAGATGGCGAGCGGGAATGAGATCGAATATCACGGGAAAAAATACTAGAGCTCAAACGAATTTTTGAATTTCGAGAACATAATTTTCAACCGAGCCAAAGTTGTGAAAAGTTCAGTCGAGATTTTTCGAGCCAACTGGGAGCCGGCGGTAAACCGTCAACCTGATTACCGCCGGAAACCTCGTAGAGCTCTTTTCTTGCACTGCGATCGTCGGAATACATGGAGAAAGCTTCTGGAGCGAGGAACAAAGAACTCGAAAAATCACGTTTTTCTGTTTTCATTCAACGTCGGTTCCCCTAAGTGTTTTGATAGTAATACTGCACCTACAGAACTGAAATGTTTACTGGCAGGCGCGGCATAACCCACTACAGGTGGGAAAAATACCAATTCTCAAAACGAATTTTCAATTTTTGCAAAAAGATCGACAAACCAACCCCAAGTCGTCACATTGTCTCTTAAGGTCGGGTTCGCTAACTAGCTCCACCCTGCGCCCGAACTGGGCGCCCGCGGTAAACCGACCTTTCTTACCGCCGGGGACTCGTAGAGCTTCATGAGAACATATAATGTCGAAAGAAATTACACAGAAAAAATAGCTTTTCAGACTAGGCAATTTGAGACCTCTCGGATGCAACAGCCGAACGCCCCCGATGCTTCTAGATAGTCTTCTGTACGAGCTCTGTAGCTCTCCTACAGCCCGAGCTACGTGCGTGAATCGACGGTACCTCTCAAGATGACTCGAACAATACGAATAGTTTGGCAAAGCTAGCTCGAGTATTAAAGCGAGTTCAGACCTCTGCATGTGAGAGGCGGACGCGTCTGATGTCTCTGAATCGATTTCTGTGATTACCAGCCCTGCAGCCCACACTGCAGCCGAAGGAAACCGACAGCACCTCTCAGGATGCTCCAACAATACGAATAGTTTCGCAGACCCAATTCGGACAACAGAGCAAGTTCGGAGCTCTAGATTCCGCAAGCAGACACGCCTGATGTCTCTGAATCGATTCCAGTAATTACCAGCCATGCAGCCCCCCTACAGCTCGAGTTAAGTGCAGAGAACCGACACAAGCGATATCAACAATACGAATAGTTGCGCGACTAGATCGGGCAGTAGACCGAATTCACAGCTCTCGATTCAACAGACAACGGCCACTGATGATTGTGAATCAGATTCTGTACGTATCAGCTCTCTAGCTGTCCTGTAGCTCGAGTTAAGTACAGAAAACTGAAAGCGCTTGTCCAGATGACTCGAATAATATGAATAGGTTTGCGGACCTAGCTCGGCTAGCAGACCGAGTTCAGACCTCTGGCTTCAACCGGCGAAAGCACCTGATCATTCTGAATCGATTAGCTGTGCTTGCCAGCTCTTTAGCTGTCCTCAAGCTCGAGTTATCTTCAGAAAACCGACACCGAGTGACAAGATAACTCGAAACGGCCGATTCTGCCCGCGTGCTTTTTGAGAGTAAAAATTACCCGATCGAGCCGAGATCAAGATGGCAAGCGGGGGTAAGATCGAACATCACAGACAAAAAACACTAGAGCTCAAACGAATTGTTGAATTTCGAGAGCAAAATTTTAACCGACCAAAAGTCAGCAAAAGGTCCGTCGAGAGTTTCCTTGCCAACTAGCTCCGCCTCGGTCGGGTGGGCCAATGGCGCCGGCGATGACAACCTGGTCACCGCCGGGAACCTCGTAGAGCTCATTTCACGCATAAGAGTGCTCGGAGTCGAAAGAGAGAGCTTCTGGAAGCATTTCTCGAAAACGAGGAAAATTGTTTTTTTTTCGTGTCGACATGAAGATGGTTCCGCCAGTGTTTTGGTAGTGAAAGTGCGCCTACAGAGCTCATACTAAGAGAGAGAGGCCCTCATAGTTGTTTAGAGATGCGAAAAATATACTTCATCAAAATAAATTGTAAAATATCTTCCAAAAAATTGCAAAAACACCCAAACGTCATCACTTTATCCTTTATGGCCGTGTCGACCAACTAGCTCCAATACGCGCCGGAATTCCTCTAGCTTATCCCGTAGAGCTCGAACGAGGTACTAGCTCCACCCCGCGCCGGAATTCCTCTACGAGGTATTACTTTCAAGCTTCCAGCAATAACTTCCTTAGAGAAGCTCTACGAGTTACGTACTGTCTAGCGTCCCTAAATTATTCTTAAGTTTCCAGCAATAACTTGCTGAGGGAAGCTCACGAGTTACTAGCTGCACCCCGGGCCCGAATTTCTCTAGCTCATCGATGTCGAAGAGGTCTACGAGTATTACTCTGAAGCGTCCAGCAATAACATGCTAAGGGAAGCTCCACGGGTTCCTAGCTCTACGCTGCGCCGGAATTATTCTTCGCTATTTGCTGAAGATCTCTACGAGGCACCTGTTGTTGTTCAAAACCCGGATAGCCAAGTGAGAGACGCGCGCGCACGAGTCTCGTCGCGCCAGCGGCCTGGGCCGTGCGAGATTGCGCGTACCTCTACGCTCGCCTGTGCGTGCGCATAGACGTCTTGGACGTGCGCGAAGGTGCCAGCTTCCGAAGCGCTGCACTTGTAACCGTCCAAAATTCGGATAGCAAAGCCAAGCGCCAAACGTCGGACGGGGACCTCTGCCAGGCCGCCTGAAACGATGCGCGGGACGCTAGAAACCTCGCAGAAGACGCTTGCAGGGGCGCCGTTTACGATGCGTGGGGCCTTGCAAAGCGCGCAAGGAAGATCTGCCTAGAAGCCTGGAAGAACTAACTTGCCATGTCCAAAACCCGGATAGCATTAGACGCTCGAAACGTCGTCGAATACGCCTGGAACGGCGCCTTGGACGATGCCTGGGGCGCTGCGCGAGGACTGCGCAAGCGCTGCGTGGGAGCTTGCGAGCGCCGTGACGATGACTGCTTCGGAGCTTCGGCAACGCCGCCGCCACGCGCATTGGGAAACGCTAGGAACAGCGCTCCCGGACACGCTGCAAGCCCCGGCGGGTCGCTGCGGGGGCTGTGGGGCGAGGAGCGTGGGAGTGCGGCGATGCACGCGCACCCGCCGGCTTCTCCTCTAACAACCCTACGTAGCCCAACAACAGGGCTATCCGGGAACTACCGAAGCTCTTCCGAAGCTCTGCCGAAGCGCTTCGCGCACCCTGGAGCCAAGCATATTGGGAAAGCCGCGCTCCCGGACCCGCGGCCGGTTCCGGCAACCTGCTGCGAGAATCGTGGACCGGCGGAGATGGACGCGTGCTCCACACCACCCACCGCCGGCTTCTTATCTGAAGCCCTCAGCTTTCCAAGGAGCTATCCGGGAAAAAGCTGCTTGCTAACGTGCATGGTGGCGGTGGAATGCTCGCGTGAAGCGCTCCTGAGGGGCAGCAAACGTGCATGGTGGCGGTGGACAGCTCGCCTGAAGCGCTCCTGAAGGGCCGAGAGCGAAGCGTCCACGCGTGCCTGCACGCGTGGGCGCTCGCTGCTCGGGAAGCTTCGCGGGGCCTTTGGGCACGTTCGCGAGGCCTCTGGGGCACGTTCTACGGGAACGTATTGGAACAGACGCTCCGGAACACGCTGCAGAACCCGAACCCTCACGGAAGGGCACGTGGAGCGGTGGGCGGAAGGGTGCGGCGGCATACGCGCACCGGCCGGCTTCTTCTCTAACAACCCTACGTAGCCTACGAGGCTATCCGGGAATAACTCTCAAGCTTCCCGCAACTAGCGTAGGGAAGCTCTAGTGGGCGCCGGCGGTAAACCGTCAACCTTGGTTACCGCCGGGGGGCTCGTAGAGCTTCCTAACTCGACTTAAGTTGAGAAAACAGACAGCACTTACCAACAATCTGACTTATAGTGAATAGTTTTTGACCTCTGAATGCGACAGACGGACGCGTCTGATGTCTGCGAATCGACTCCTGTCATTGCCAGCCCTGCAGCCCCCCTACAGCCCGAGTTAAGTGCAGAAAACCGACAGCACCTCTCGGGATTACTCGAAGAATAGGAATAGTTTCGCGGAGCTAGGTCGGGCAGCAGACAGAGTTCAGAGCTCTGTATTCGACAGGCGGACGTGCCTGATGTCTTCAAATCGATTCCAGTAATGACCAGCCATGCAGCCCCCCTACAGCTCGAGTTGAGTCCAGATACTAGAGCTCAAACGAATTCTCAAATTTTGACAACAAAATTTTCAACCAAGTTGTGAAACTGGCGCCGGCGGTGAACCGTCAACCTGGTCACCGCCGGAAAACTCGTAGAGCTCCTTTTACGGGTAAGAGTGCTCAGAGTCGAAAGAGAGTGCTTCTGGGAGCATTTCTCGAAAAGGGGGAAAATTGATTTTTTTCGTGTCGACATGAAGATGGTTGCTCCAATTGTTTGAATAGTAAAAGAGCGCCTGAGGAGCTCATATTTTGACAGAGAGGCCCTCATAGTCGTTTACAGGTGCGAAAAATCTGCTTTCTCAAAATGAATTGTCAAATATATTTCAAAAAATTGTAAAACCACCCAAAAGTTACCACTTTGTCCTTTCTTGCCGGATCGAGCAACTAGCTCCACCCCGCGCCGGAATTCCTCTAGCTTATCGATGCCGAAAAGCTCTACGAGGTAAGTTTCGTCGAGATTTTTCGAGCCAACTAGCTGTGGGGCGCGCCGGAATTACTGGGCGCCGGCGGTAAACCGTCAACCTTGGTTACCGCCGGGGAACTCGTAGAGCTTCCAAGCTCGACTTAAGTTGAGATAACCGAGAGTACCTACCAACATTCTGACTCATAGTGAATAGTTTTTGACCTCTGAATGCGACAAGCGGACGCGTCTGATCAGACCGAGTTCAGACCTCTCAATGCGACAGGCGGACGCGTCTGATGTCTGCACATCGACTCATGTAATTGCCAGCCCTGCAGCCCCCCCACAGCCCGAGTTAAGTGCAGAAAACCGACAGCATCTCTCAGGATAACTCGAATAATATAATAGTTTTGCAGACCCGTTTCGAGCAGCAGACCAAGTTCTGAGCTCTCGAATCGACCAACGAACGCGTCTGATGTGTGCAAATCGATTTCTATGACCCGCAGCACTGTAGCCCCCCCCCCCCAGCAGAAAATTGAGAGCAGCTTTCACGATGATTCGAACGATACGAATAGTTTCGCGAACCTAGCTCGGGCAGCAGGCCGAGTTCAGAGCTCTCGATACAACAGACAAACGCGCCCGATAATTCTCAATCGATGTCTGTGACTGCAGGCTCTGTAGCTGCCTACAGCTCGAGTTAAGCACAGAAAATACCGAGAGCGTTTGTCAAGATGACCCCAATAATACGAAAGGGTTTGCGGACCTAGCTCGGCTAGCAGACCGAGTTGAGATCTATGGATTCGACAGGCGAACGCGCCTGATGATTCTGAGTGCGATAGGTGTGCTAACCAGCCCTTTGGCTGCCCTACACCTCGAGTTAAGTACAAAATACCGATAACGCGTATCAAGTTGAATAGGTTTGCGGACCTAGCTCGGCTAGCAAACCGAGTTCAGACCTATGGATTCAACAGGCGAACGCGCCTGATGATTCTGAGTGCGATATGTGTACTTACCAGCACTGTGGCTGCCCTAAAGCTCGAGTTAAGTAGAAAAAACCGACAACGCGTATCAAGTTGGCTCGAATAATACGAATAGGTTTGCGGACCTAGCTCGGCTAGTAGACCGAGTTCAGACCTATGGATTCAACAGACGAACGCGCCTGATGATTCTGAGTGCGATAGGTGTGCTTACCAGCACTGTAGCTGCCCCACAGCTCGAGTTAAAGAGAAAATACCAACAGCGCGTATCAAGTTGACTCAAGTAATACGAATAGGTTTCCAGACCTAGCTCGGCTAGCAGACCGAGTTCAGACCTATGGATTCAACAGGCGAACGCGCCTGATGATTCTGAGTGCGATAGCTGTGCTTATCAGCTCTGTAGCTGTTCTACAGCTCGAGTTAAGTACGAAATACCGAGAACGCGTATCAAGATGACTTGAAACGGCCGATCCCGCCAGTGTGCTTTTTGGCCTTTAAAGTTACCCGATCGAGCTGAGATCAAGATGGCGAGCGGGAATAAGATCGAATATCATGAGAAAAAATACTAGAGCACGAACGAATTGTCAAATTTCGAGAACATAATTTTCAACCGACCAAAAGTTGTGAAAACTTCAGTTCTTTTTTTTCGAGCCAACTAGCTCTCCAGCGCGCCGGAATGGGAACCGGCGGTAAACCGTCAACCAGGTTTTTGAGTTTGAGTCAGGGCGCGGACAGCTGTGACAGCTGAGCCCTAAGACTCCCAAACGGAGCACAGGGTAGCTGGAGAGGGCAACTCTTATCATCACACTGCCGAGCCACTGAGGCATAGGCAACGGAATAGGATGCAGGAACAAGGAAAAGGATGCAATACAACATGTGAAAATGTAAAGGTGTTGGAGAGCTCCAAGCAAGATGAAGTGAGTCAGCTGCTTGGATGAAAGATGCTACCCAAAATGTGCTCCACGGCCATACAGAGCCGTTGTGCTGCAATCATCTCACAAAACATGACAGAAGCAGAGGCATCAAGCGAGACAGCTTCCTCCGCCACCAACTGCCACGTCCCGTGTACACACAAATCTATACACCATCCTGCAGCACATCCCTCCACAGAGCGACCTCCGTCGAAGAATCCACGGAGGCCGTCTAGTTTTGTTTTACTCGCATGTTCAATAAGTGAGGTATGGAACGTTAACGTAACTATTTTTGGTTCTGGCCAACCATGTCAGCCTGTCAGCTCTTTCGTTTCCTTCTCGATAGATCCACTTGAACATATTGTGGCCCCAACTCGGAGGCCTCATACCATACAACACAGAGATATGCTCCAGCCTATTTTGAATGTCGCCAAGAATGTGCTTGTAGATAATATTGGATGTTGCCCAGAGACCGTTAATCCAATTCACCCCTGTGGCGGAGTCCCCAATCAATTCCATCGGTATCGAGTCCCGAGGCTCCGCATTCCACTCCGATGCATGTTCATTAATGTACGCAAGTCGTTTCTCCATCTTCTCGTCCTCCTTCCTTTGCTGCTCCTCCGTCTTCTCCCTCTCCTCCTCCTCCCTAGCATATCCCGCAGGTTGTGCATGTTTAAAGTAACAGTACCCCCACGCCTCCTCCATGTTAGTAACATCCAGTGCCCGCTTCAGAAATTCTTTCCATCCCTGACGTGAAAAGGATAACGTGTGATACCAATCCTTCCCTGATACCAACTCGAAAATGTAATGGAAGTTTCTCAACGCCAGTGGTCTCCCCCCCTCATGCCGACGCGTCATTAATGGGCGTTCTTTCCAAGGCAGCGATGCAATGAAGGCCTGCCGTCGGTCAGTCCACTCCCCCGACCATGCAAAAATACATTCTCTAGCCTGCAATATGCGAGTCCCCTGTACTACGATGCTGAGGTGGAGCCACCCGTCGCCGCTTGTTTGCAGCGATTTCCTGCGACGGCAACTCAACAGAGGAACGCTTTTGCGACAGAGAATCCTGAGATGGATGGAATGTCTTTGCACGCTTATGCATCTGGGAAATCAGATTGCGCCGATGCGCGGGTAATTGTGTCTGAGAACCAGGGAGCTCAAAGGAATCAACAGCATGCATCGTCTCACACACGTCAGGATGACATCCCATTGATGTCGAGCACGCAATACTTGGTAGCACATACATGGGTTCATCCTGACGTTGTCTCTTGGCCGGCGGTGGCTCACACGCAGCAAAGACGTTGGGGCCAGGCTTGCCTGAAGAATCAAAAGTACCTGGAGGAATCTGTGCGGGTGTTGGGTTCAGGCGTTTCACAGTAAACGTACAGTCCTGAGCCCACTGCCACTGACGAAACAAGAATAGCTGCACAAGAGACGGCCGTCCCAATTCCAGGAGCATACGCCGCCCACGTTTGTACAAGTTGCATAAGTATATACTCCAATCCATGTCGGCAGGTTTCGGGCGGCGTACCATAGAACACAATATTTTACCTTCCCACGTGTGCAACTGTTTCAAAGTGTGGTGGTCCGCTGGCATGCCTTCAACACCGAAAAGTACAAAACTACGCAACCTAGATTCATAATGCTTGATTTTCTTCTGGAAGGGTACAGCACGATTCGTATAAAACTTGCGGAACTGGTTAAATCGCTTCCAACCCCGAGCCAATTTCCAAGCCACATCATGGTGTTTGTCAGTCTTGGTCGTGACCAGGCAACCCAGGCACTCCATTTCAGAGCATCGCGGAAGACACAGGGTACCGAGATCGTTCACCTGGACAACGAGGTTCCCCGTCGAGGCGCCTTCAGAGTCCTCCCCAAAGGCAAGATAGTGTAGTGAGGAATCTTTCCATCTGAAACCGTGCGTATACAGCTGAGCCGAGAAGTCCCCCACCATACGTGTGAGCTCAGTCTTTGATTTCGAGAAAAGCAAAATGTTATCGGCCCAGAGCGCATGAGTAAGATACCTCCCACCAGCCTCCACCCCCAAATCGTACCCCAACTTCTCCTCCTCCCAATTCAGTACAATCCTATCCCACATCAGTAGTGTCACACACTTCCACAGGAAGGGGGCCTCCACACTACCAGTACGTACACATGCATCCCAGGGAATACCCGTCGCCGTGGAGTCCTGAAAGGTAAAGTCCGCTGTGTCCAGGATACTGGGAGCGAGTAGCGCCAACGCAAGGTCATTGGGGAACCCAGGGATGGCATCCAAGGCCCGACTGGCCTTCTCAACCGTGACGTTATCAAAGGCAGTCTGCACATCTAATGACGCGAGGTGCAGGGTCTCATCTTTCCCCCACTCCAGAGCGTGTGTGGTGGCATGCTTAAGCATGGCAGTGATCTCGTGCGTGCGCCTTCCCTTGCAAAATCCGTAGTTATGTAGATATTGTGGGACCCTTTTCAGATAACCTTCAGCAATCTCAACCAAACATGAAGTATACCATTTGCTTAGGCTGCTAAGTAAGACGAGAGCACGAGTATCAGACAACTTAGTGATATCTTTAGCTTTCGGCATCAACACCACAAGCAACTCAGACCAAATCCGAGGAGTAGGATACCGTTGAAGATACAGGTCTTGGAATAACCGAAGAATATGACGCAAACCTACCCACGTGATACGTTTCAACATAGAAGGAGAAACTCCGTCCTTACCCACCGCCTTACCACACTTTAAGCGTGATCGTGCCTGTAACAATACGGACATGGAAATGGGGGAGACGTCCACTGTGTTCGTGTCCTGCAACCTCCTCCTCCTCCTCTCCTCGATACACTCCACGTTACGTATCCCTTGCGCAGCACAGTGGTACTTGGCGAACCCGTGAGCATAGAGCGCCTTCTCCCACAACTCCCTATCCTCCGTGAGCACATCGTCATAACTCAATTTGTCCACCACCGTCCGAGCGAGCTTCCCGTCACGATGATCGTATTCGAGTCGACGACGAGTGTGTGCACGCATCTCCTTCCTTCTCTCTTTCTTAACCCTGATGAGCTCCTCCTCCTCCCCTCCTTCACGACGCAGTCGGCGATATTCATCATCAAGTTCCTTATGACGATCTGTCTTTTTGGGGATCTGCATTTTCTTTGGGACATTGGTGTATGACTCCTTGTCCTGTGTACATGCATTCAAGATAACAGGAGCCAATTCATCCGGGCAGAGACCAGATGGGTAACGAGCTGCAGCATGCAAACGACGATCAAGGTTAGCCGAAACTTGCAATTCCGAGGCTTCGTCGCAGCACCAATGAGTGAACGTTTGTCGTGGCTTCGTTCTCCAACGTCGAGTCGGAGCGGCCGATTCGGGGACAAGCAAGGTGAGCAGGGCATGGTCCGACAGGCGGGTCTTTCTGGGGTCCACGGAGCCCCTGAGTGTTGGCCTTAACCACGACACCTCCCACTGAGGCCTTTCCCAGGAGCTCGGAATACACAGGTAATCAAGAACCTTGTCCTCCTCCTCCGTCTCCTCCCTGGCCTTCGAGGTCGCACGACGGGTCCCAAAAGAATTCGAGAAAACCAAATCATAATGCCACATACATTCACAGAGCTCGTCACACATGTATTGTTGCATCCTCCTCCTACCCTGCTGGAAACCTCCACGTCCACCTCCTCCTGCACGTCCACCTCCACGTCCACGTCCACGTCAACCAGGTTACCGCCGGGCACCTCGTAGAGCTCTTTTGTTGCACAGCGCTCCTCAGAACAGATCAAGAAAGCTTCTGAAGCAAGAGCCGAAAAACTGGAAAAATCACGATTTTTCGGCTTCCATCCAAAATCGGTTCCTGCAAGTCTTTCGATAGTAATATTGCTTGCAGCTACGGACCTGAAAATTTTACTGGCAGACGCGGCATAACCCACTACACGTGAGAAAAATATGGTTTCTCAAAATGAATTGTCAAATATCTTTCAAATCTCAGCAAAACCGACCCAAAGTCACCACTTTGTCTCTTGGCCGGTTCGGCCAACTGGGCGCCGGCGGTAAACCGTCAACCTTTCTTACCGCCGGGGGACTCGTAGAGCTTCCTGACAATATATAATGTGGACAAGAAACCCAAAGAACAAATATTTTTTCAGCCCAAGCGATTTCAGACCTCTCAAGATGACTGTAATTAAAAAACAAACAGTTTCGCAACCCAGTTCGAGCATCGAACCGACTTCAGACCTCTGAATGCGACAGGCGGGCGCGTCTGATGTCTGATTCCCAGCCCTGCAGTTCCCCCTACAGCCCGAGTTAAGTGCGGAAAACCGACAGTATCGACTCGAATAATATAATAGTATCGCGGACCTAGTTCGCAAACCGAGTTCCGCGCTCTGGTATCGACCAACAGACGCGCCTGATGTGTGCGAACCGATATCTGTGTCCCGCAGCACTGTAGCTCTCCCCCAGCACGAGTTCAGAGCAGGAAATTAAGAGCACTTCTCAAGATGATTTGGACAATACGAATAGTTTCGCGAACCTAGCTCAAGCAGCAGGCCGAGTTCAGAGCTCTCGATTCAACAGACGAACGCGCCTGCTCATTTCCAATCGATGTCTGTGACTATGAACTCTGCAGCTGCCCTACAGCTCGAGTTGAGTACAAAATACCGAGAGCGTCTGTCAAGATGACTCGGATGATACGAATAGGTTTGCGGACATAGCTCGGCTAGCAGACCGAGTTCAGACCTCTGGATTCAACAGGCGAACGCGGCTGATAATTCTGGATGCGATAGGTGTGCTTGCCAGCTTTGTAGCTGCCCTACAGCTCGAGTTAAGTACAAAATACTGGGCGCCGGCGGTAAACCGTCAACCTTTCTTACCGCCGGGGGACTCGTAGAGCTTCCTGACAATATATAATGTGGACAAGAAACCCAAAGAACAAATATTTTTTCAGCCCAAGCGATTTCAGACCTCTCAAGATGACTGTAATTTCAAAACAAACAGTTTCGCAACCCAGTTCGAGCATCGAACCGACTTCAGACCTCTGAATGCGACAGGCGGGCGCGTCTGATGTCTGCGTATCCACTCATGTGATTCCCAGCCCTGCAGTTCCCCCTACAGCCCGAGTTAAGTGCGGAAAACCGACAGTATCGACTTGAATAATATAATAGTATCGCGGACCTGGTTCGCAAACCGAGTTCCGCGCTCTGGTATCGACCAACAGACGCGCCTGATGTGTGCGAACCGACATCTGTGTCCCGCAGCACTGTAGCTCTCCCCCAGCACGAGTTCAGAGCAGGAGATTAAGAGCACTTCTCAAGATGATTTGGACAATACGAATAGTTTCGCGAACCTAGCTCAAGCAGCAGGCCGAGTTCAGAGCTCTCGATTCAACAGACGAACGCGCCTGCTTATTTGCAATCGATTTCTGTGACTATGAACTCTGCAGCTGCCCTACAGCTCGAGTTGAGTACAAAATACCGAGAGCGTCTGTCAAGATGACTCGGATGATACGAATAGGTTTGCGGACCTAGCTCGGCTAGCAGACCGAATTCAGACCTCTGGATTCAACAGGCGAACGCGCCTGATAATTCTGGATGCGATAGGTGTGCTTGCCAGCTTTGTAGCTGCCCTATAGCTCGAATTAAGTACAAAATACCGAGAGCGCCTGTCAAGATGACTCGAATAATACGAATAGGTTTGCAGACCTGGCTCGGCTAGCAGACCGAGTTCAGACATCTGGATTCAACAGGCGAACGCGCCTGATGATTCTGAGAAGGTGTGCTTGCCAGCTCTGTAGCTGCCCTACAGCTCGAGTTGAGTACAAAATACCGACAGTGCTCAAGATGACTCGAAACGGCCGTTCCCGCCTACCTGCTTTTGGGCCTTCAAAGCAACCCGATCGAGCTGAGATCAAGATGGCGAGCAGGAATAAGATCGAATATCATGAGAAAAAATACTAGAGCTCTAACGAATGGTCAAATTCTGAGAACGAAATGTTCAACCGACCAAAAGTCACCAAAAGGTCCGTCGAGATTTTTGTTGCCAACTCGCTCTCCAGCTGCCCGGAATTACTCTTGAGCTTCCAGCAATAACTTGCTAAGGGAAGCTCTTCGAGTCACCGAGAGCGCCTGTCAAGATGACTCGAATAATACGAATTGGTTTGCGGACCTAGCTCGGCTAGCAGACCGAGTTCAGACATCTGGATTCAACAGGCGAACGCGCCTGATAATTCTGAATGCAATAGGTGTGCTTGCCAGCTCTGTAGCTGCCCTACAGCTCGAGTTGAGTACAAAATACGACAGTGCGAATCAAGATGACTCGAAACGGCCGTTCCCGTCTGCCTGCTTTTTGGCCTTCAAAGTTACCCGATCGAGCTGAGATCAAGATGGCGAGCAGGAATAAGATCGAATATCATGAGAAAAAACTCTAGAGCTCTAACGAATAGTCAAATTTTGAGAACGAAACTGGCGCCGGCGGTGAACCGTCAACCTGGTCACCGCCGGGAACCTCGTAGAGCTCCTTGAATCCGTGAGAAAGCTCAGCATCAAAGCGGGAGCTTCTGGGAGCTTTTCTACAAAAACTTCAAGTTGAGATTTTTTCGGAGTCAACATGAAGTCGGTTCCTTCAAGTGAACTGGTACTGAAAATGACTCTAGATGGCCGAGCTGATCAGGGAACGAGGTTTATATCTCAATGCTCGGAGTAAAAATCTGCTTTTTCAAAATGAATTGTCACATATCTTTCAAAAAATTGCAAAACCACCCAAAAGTTGTCACATTGTCCGCCTCGGCCGGCTGGACCAAAGTTCTCACTCCCAGCGAAGCTATTCATATGAAGTCTCGCGCTCTCAGTGAGAGCGCGAGACCATTCTGCGTCGACAAAAATGCACCAGAACTCTCTAGGTCACCCATAGATCGATATAAATTAGAAAAAAAATCATCTGACACAAAAAATATAAAATTGTACAAATCGATATTTTTCATTGATTTTGAAAATTCTTATCAATTTTGGCACTCTCGAGGCTCCCATTCGATGTCTCGCATGTCGCTACTTCGATTGGAATGTACCTGGCATGCATAGCATGCACTCAGCTCAAGTTATCATCGAAACATCGTTCGCAACACGCATACATAGAGACAGTATTTCGAGCATAACTCCTGACTCAGCCATTTCTAGGAACTCTCGAGCTTCCAGTGTGACGCGCCAGATCATTCTGCATCGACTGGTGTGCGTGAGAGGTCTGTAGCTTGCTGACAGCTCGCGTTAAGTAAAGCCAACCACCGTCACCTGCCAAACTGCACTGCAGGCAAAGTCGGTTCCTGCAAGTCTTTTGACAGTAATATTGCCCCTAGAGCCCTGAAAATTTACCAGCAGGTGCGCCATAGCTTACTGTATGTGAGAAAAATCCGTTTCCTGAAAACGAATTGTCAAATCTTGCACAAAGTTTCAAAAACCGACCCCAGGTTAACACATTGTCTCTTTTGGTCGGGTCGGCCAACTGGCGCCGGCGGTGAACCGTCAACCTGGTCACCGCCGGGAACCTCGTAGAGCTCATTGCATCCGCGAGGCAGCTCAGGATGAAAGCGAAGAGCTTCTTTGGGTGTTTCTATAAAACTTCACCTTGAGATTTTTTCGGATTCAACATGTGGTCGGTTGCTCCAAGTGAACTGGAACTGAAAATTGCTCTAGAGAGCTGAGCTGCTCAGGGAACAAAGTTTATATGCCAATGCTCGGAGTAAAAATCTGCTTTCTCAAAATAAATGGTCAAATATCTTTCAAAAAATTGCAAAACCACCCAAAAGTTACCACTTTGTCCTTTCTGGTCGGTTCGACCAACTAGCTCCACCCCGCGCCGGAATTCCTCTAGCTCATCGATAACGAAGAGCTCTACGAGGTATTTTCAACCGACCAAAAGTCACCAATCTCTTAAGGCCGGTTCGGCCAACTAGCTCCACCCCGCGCCGGAATTCCTCTAGCTCATCGATTCCGAAGAGCTCTGCGAGGTACTGGCGCCGGCGGTGAACCGTCAACCTGGTCACCGCCGGGAACCTCGTAGAGCTCCTTGAATCCGTGAGAAAGCTCAGCATCAAAGCGGGAGCTTCTGGGAGCTTTTCTACAAAAACTTCAAGTTGAGATTTTTTCGGAGTCAACATGAAGTCGGTTCCTTCAAGTGAACTGGTACTGAAAATGACTCTAGATGGCCGAGCTGATCAGGGAACGAAGTTTATATCTCAATGCTCGGAGTAAAAATCTGCTTTTTCAAAATGAATTGTCAAATATCTTTCAAAAAATTGCAAAACCACCCAAAAGTTGTCACATTGTCTGCCTCGGCCGGCTGGACCAAAGTTCTCACTCCCAGCGAAGCTATTCATATGAAGTCTCGCGCTCTCAGTGAGAGCGCGAGACCATTCTGCGTCGACAAAAATGCACCAGAACTCTCTAGGTCACCCATAGATCGATATAAATTAGAAAAAAAATCATCCGACACAAAAAATATAAAATTGTACAAATCGATATTTTTCATTGATTTTGAAAATTCTAATCAATTTGGGCACTCTCGAGGCTCCCATTCGATGTCTCGCATGTCGCTGCTTCGATTGGAATGCACCTGGCATGCATAGCATGCACTCAGCTCGAGTTATCATCGAAACACCGTTCGCAACACGCATACATAGAGACAGTATTTCGAGCATAACTCCTGACTCAGCCATTTCTAGGAACTCTCGAGCTTCCAGGGTGACGCGCCAGATCATTCTGCATCGACTGGTGTGCGTGAGAGGTCTGTAGCTTGCTGACAGCTCGAGTTAAGTAAAGCCAACCACCGTCACCTGCCAAACTGCACTGCAGGCAAAGTCGGTTCCTGCAAGTCTTTTGACAGTAATATTGCCCCTAGAGCCCTGAAAATTTAACCAGCAGGTGCGCCATAGCTTACTGTATGTGAGGAAAATCCGTTGCTGAAAACGAATTAGTCAAATCTGCACAAAAGTTTCAAAAAACGACACCAGGTTAACACATTGTCCTTTTGGTCGAGTCGGCCAACTGGGCGGGCGCGCGGGCGGCGGTAAACCGTCAACCTTTCTTACCGCCGGGGGACTCGTAGAGCTTCCTGACAATATATACTTTGGAAAAAACTCCAAAGAACTACTGTTTTTTTTAAGCCCAAGCGATTTGGGAGCTCTCAAGATAACGCTATCAAAAAAAAAAACAGTTTCGCAACCCAGTTCGAGTATGAAACCGAGTTCAGACCTCTGAATGCGACAGGCGGGCGCGTCTGATGTCTGCGAATCCACTCATCTGATTCCCAGCCATGGAGCCACCCTACAGCCCGAGTTAAGTGCAGAAAATTCACAGTATCGACTCGAATAATATAATAGTTTTGCGAACCTAGTTCGAGCAGCAGACCGAGTTCCGAGCTCTGGAATCGACCGGAAAACGCGCCCGATGTGTAGAAAACGATATATGTGACCCGCAGCACTGTAGCCCTCCCCCAGCACGAGTTGGATGCAGAAAATTCAGAGTACGCAAGATCATTCACACAATACGAATAGTTTCGCGAACCTAGCTCGGGCAGCAGGCCGAGTTCAGAGCTCTTGCTTCAATAGACGAACGCGATTGATGATTTTCCATCGATCTCTGTCACAATGAGCCCTGTAGCTGCCCTAGAGCTCGAGTTAAGTACGAAAAACCAAGAGCGTCTATCAAGATGACGCGGATAATACGAATAGGTTTGCGGACCTAGCTCGGCTGCAGACCGAGTTCAGACCTCTCGATTCGACAGGCGAACGTGCATGATAATTCTGAACACGATAGCTGTGCTTACCAGCACTGTAGCTGCCCTAGATCTCGAGTTAAGCAGAAAATACCGACCACGCGTATCAAGTTGACTCGAATATTACGAATAGTTTCGCAAACCTAGCTCGGGCAGCAGGCCGAGTTCAGAGCTCTCGATACAACAGAGAAACGCGCCCGATGATTTCCAATCGATTTATGTGACTATAGGCTCTGTAGCTGCCCTACAGCTCGAGTTAAGTACAGAAATCCGAGAGCGTTTGTCAAGATGACTCGAATAATACAAATAGGTTTGCGGACCTAGACCGGCTAGCAGACCGAGTTTAGACCTATGGATTCGACAGGCGAACGCGCCTGATGATTCTGAGTGCGATAGGTGTGCTGACCAGCACTGTAGCTGCCCTAGACCTCGAGTTAAGCAGAAAATACCGACCACGGGTATCAAGTTGACCCGAATATTACGAATAGGTTTGCGGACCTAGCTCGGGTAGCAGACCGAGTTCAGACCTCTCGGTTCAACAGACGAACGCGCCTGATGATTCTGAGTGCGAGAGGTGTGCTTATCAGCTCTGTAGCTGCCCTACAGCTCGAGTTAAGTACAAAATACCGACAACACGTATCAAGATGACTCGAAACGGCCGTTCCCGCCTGCCTGCTTTTTGGCCTTCAAAGTTACCCGATCGAGCTGAGATCAAGATGGCGAGCAGGAATAAGATCGAATATCATGGGAAAAAATACTAGAGCTCTAACGAATTGTCAAATTTCGAGAACAAAATTTTCAACCGACCAAAAGTCAGCAAAAGGTCCGTCGAGATTTTTCTTGCCAACTAGCTCTCCAGCTCTCCGGAACTGGCGCCGGCGGTGAACCGTCAACCTGGTCACCGCCGGGAACCTCGTAGAGCTCCTCTCACTGGTAAGAGTGCAGAGAATCGACACAGAGTCAAAAAAATCAGATTTTTTAAAAATCTTGAAGTTCGATTTTTTCGATTTTCATATTCGCTTAGTTCCTGGAAGTCAGCTCCTGTAAAAATGCATCGAGAGAGCTGAGCTGCTGTTAGAGGGAAGTTTATATGCCAATACTCGGCGTAAAAATCTGCTTTCTCAAAATAAATAGTCAAATATCTTTCAAAAAATCGCAAAACCACCCAAAAGTTGTCACATTGTCCTTTCTGGCCGGGTGGGCCAACTAGCTCCACCCCGCGCCAGAATTCCTCTAGCTCATCGATGCCGAAGAGCTCTACGAGGTATTCGTAGAACCACCCAAAAGTTATCACTTTGTCCTTTCTGGCCGGGTCGACCAACTAGCTCCACCCCGCGCCGGAATTCCTCTAGCTCATCGACTGGCGCCGGCGGTGAACCGTCAACCTGGTCACCGCCGGGAACCTCGTAGAGCTCCTTGCATCCGTGAGAAAGCTCAGGATCAAAGCGAGAGCTTCTGGGCTTTTCTACAAAAACTTCAAGTTGAGATTTTTCGGAGTCAACATGATGTCGGTTCCTCCAAGTGAACTGGTACTCAAAATGGCTCTAGAGGGCTGAGCTGCTCAGGGAACAAAGTTAATATGTCAATGCTCGGAGTAAAAATCTGCTTTTTTAAAATGAATTGTCAAGTATCCTTCAATTTTTCGCAAAACCACCCAAAAGTTATCACTTTGTCCTTTCTGGCCGGGTCGGCCAACTGGCGCCGGCGGTGAACCGCTATAGGTGCATGACAAGTTCCTGCTCGGGAACAATGAGTTATATATGTCGAATGCCTCGGAAGTAAAAAAATCTGCTTTTTCAAAATATTGTCAAGTAAATCCTTCAATTTTTCGTAAAAAAAAACCACCCAATGTGTTATCACTTTGTCCTTCTGGCCGGGTCGGCACTGGCGCCGGCGGTGAACCGTCAACCTGGTCACCTCCGGGAACCTCGTAGGGCTCCTCTCACTGGTAAGAGTGCATAGAATCGACACAGAGTCAAAAAACTAGATTTTTTAAAAATCTTAAAGTTCGATTTTTTCGATTTTCATATTCGCTTAGTTCCTGGAAGTCAGCTCCTGTAAAAATGCATCGAGAGAGCTAAGCTGCTGTTAGAGGGAAGTTTATATGCCAATACTCGGCGTAAAAATATGATTTCTCGTTACAATTCCAGGTAGAGTCTGGAAGAGAATCCCAGAAAAATCGAAAATTTGTGTCTTTATGTTTTGCCCGAAGACGGTTTCGCCAAGTGTTTTGATAGTAATACTACACCTACAGACCTAAGAATTGATTCGCGAACGCGAAATAACCCACTACAGGTGCGAAAAATAACAGATCTCAAAACGAATGTTCAAATCTCTCAGAAAGTTCGTCCAACCGACCCAAAGTTCGCACATTGTCCAAAAGTGCTCTAACATCAAGTCGGTTGCTGGAAGTAAACTGATAGTAAAACTACTCGTACAGAGCTCATCTTCTATCATAATGAAGCTTATATGCTAATGCTCAGCTCAAAAATCTGATTTCTTCAAACGAATGGTTAAATTCCTCACAATATTGAATCAACCGAGCCCAGGTTGCCACATTGTCCGTTCTCGCCGGGTCGGTCAACTAGCTCCTCCCTGCGCCCGAATTCCTCTTAGCTCATCTTGCCGAAGAGCTCTACGAGGTACTGGGCGCCGGCGGTAAACCGTCAACCTGGCTACCGCCGGGGACCTCGTAGAGCTCCTAGCCACGTGTCATAAGTCCATGCATATGTCTCGAATGCGCACGGTGAATTTATTTCCAATAATAGAATGAACACATACATGTATGAGTTTCAAGGCGTCCTCCAGCGCGCGAGAGCGATGCTTCCGTGGCAGCGCACCTGTATGTAGACATGTACAGATGGACAAGCATGCGAAAATAGGATCGACGTCAGCCGGCGCGGCAACGCACCG
>CAUYUJ010021674.1:0-12500 GCA_963575745.1 Prorocentrum cordatum | reverse complement strand
CACGCACAGACACACGCACACACACACACACACACACACGCACGCACACACACGCACACGCACTCACACACACACACACACACACACACACGCACACACACACACAAACACGCACAGACACACGCACACACACACACATGCACATTACACGGGCAACGCCGCTGGATTCAGCGCATTCCTCCCCATCTCCGCGCTGACTACTGCCATGCACCACTCGATCGGCGCCGCAGCGCGGAGATCCAGCCCTTCCAACCAACGCACCCCCCTCTCCGCGCCAGCGCTCCAGAGGGGGGAGGGGCCGCCGCACTACGGGGCCAGCCATCCCTCCGCTCCAGTCCGTCGCAACACGCAGCACAGCCTTGCTTCATTCAGCCCCCCCTCCGCCCTCCCTCGCCCACCCCCGCCCCCCTTGTCCTGCCCCCCACCCCCCCTCCCCCAAACACCCACCCCACCTCCCGATCGCACGCCCCACACACACACACACACCTCCCCTTCATTCCCTCTTCGAAACCCAAAATCCCTGCCCAGCCCTGTCCTATCGGCCCGAATGCCAGGCGGACCCCGCCGACCGATCCAGCTCTTACCCCTGCATGTCCACGGCCAACCCCCGGGCCCCCCCCGACACCCGCTGCGACGCGCGCGTCGCATCCGCCCGAGCGCGGCCGCGCTGGAAAGCAGCCAAGTCCTCGACCCTTTCTGAACCGAAACCTGTCACCACTCGGTCGGCGCCGCCTCCGCGCGAAGATTCCGCCCGCTCCACGCGCTACGGGCGCAGCAGCACCCCCGCGCGAACAAACGCGCCCTCGCCCGCCCCCGCCCCCTCACCCGCGACCGCGCCAGGCGCAGATTGCGCCGCCAGCCGGGCAGACCTGCGCGGAGCCACTGCCTCTGGCACAGTCTCCGGCTTTCTCCCCCCTGGCGCGGACGCCCTGGCCGCCCCCCGCAATCCTCTCCCCGCGCAGACTCCCGGCTCCTCCACAGCCACCTCTGCGTCGCCCGACGCAGCCGCGTGCCCCCCCGCTTTGCCGCGGCCTTTGCCGCCCGCACGCAGCTTCGCAAGGCCGCCCCCACCTCGCGCATCTCTCCCAGCGGCACCATCGTTCCCTCCGCCAACGTCCCAGACTCTACCGCGCCATTGGCGCCGCCACCCAGCCTCGTCTCGGCGCGACCACCGACTCCGTCGCCAGCGGAGGCGCAGCCCGCGCCAGACGGCAACGCCGCCCTCTTCCTCCGCGCGCGCCTCGCTGCGGAATGCGGCGCAGCCCCGACGGGCGAGCCCGCGGCCCACCCCCCTCCACCCCCTCCTCCACCTCCTCGCACACCTCCCCCTCCTCGTCCCGCACCTCCCCCTCCTCCTCCCCCTTCCCCTCCTCCGCCGCGCACAGAGCCCAACCCCGCAGCGACCCCGCCGCTCGCGCCCGGGCCGCCCGCCGCGCCCACGGCACGCGCGGCGCCGAGCACCCCGCCCTTCGCCGTCGCCGCGCCACTCCCGGCGACCCCGCCGGCATCGACGCCGCGCATCTCCCCGGACGGCGAAGCCGGAGTCTTCCGCCGCACGCGCCTGGCCGTGGCTGGCGAGCTGAGGACACCATCGCCCCCTTCGCGCTCCGGCGTAAGCGGGGCACCCGCCCGGACCGGCACCGGCGCCCGCACGCTCGACCCCGCCTCGCTCTCCGCCGCGACCTCTGCAGGCTGCCGCCCCGCAGCGCGGCAACGCGCGCCGAGACCCGAGGCGCTCGCGCCGCCGGCGCCACCGCCACCGACGCCAGTCACCTCACTCCCGCCAGCTCCCACACCCCCGATGCCTGCCCCGCCCCCCCCTCCACCGCTCTGCTCATCTGGCGCCCCGCCTACCCCTGGTGCCCCCGCGTCGGCGCTCTGCCCCTGACTGCGCCCCATGCGACAGTACACCGCCATGTACGCCTCCTTCGGCTTCACGTGCGCCGGCTCGCCTCGCATCCTGCGCGGCGGCTTGTCGTCGTCAAACAAAACGTAGCCCCCGTCAGGGACGCGGCACATCGTCGTATAGTGACCGGTATGCACTGTTTGCCCATTGTGGTACACAACGCCAACCAGCTGCATCTGGGGAAGCCCATGCAGCCTCAGTTGCTCTTCGACCACACGGGCTGCCGCGCCTCATGGCCCCTCCTCAATTGAACCACCAAAACGCGCGGCACGCCCGTGAGTCGCGTCTGCTGGTCGTGCCAAACCCGGTCGGCATCCGCGCGGCAACACGCTGGGCAGCTCTTCTCAACTTGTGCAGGCGCGCAAAAGTCGGAGTACATTTCCGACAACATCATCGGCCCGCCGGGCCGCGCGTGGACCCGCAGCTTCAGAACATCCTCCGCCTCGTACGAGACGGACAAGTGCCCGCACTGACGGCATTTCTGCCGCTTCTCCATCACAAACCCGAACATCCGATCCACGTGCGTCACGCGCATGTTCGTCACACGAATGCTCTCGGGGTCCCACGACGCAAAGCGTCCGGCCAACTCCTCTCCGCGGCGCGCAGCCGACATCAGCTTACCCCAATACGCAAACACATCATGCTGCGGCCACTCGTTGTCGAACTCACTGGGCTGCCCGAGGAAAACGTCCTCGCTATCAACATTCGGTCGCCGCCGCACGCTCACGGGTCCGCCCTGCCAGCGTCGCGACACCAACTGATTGTGCGTGTCCCACATCCCGCAGACGCAGCAACGCCCACTGGCCCTCTCCTCGCAATCGCCCTCCGCGTGCCATCGAAGCCACTTCCAGACGGCAGGCGTCCGCAGCATCAGCTGCGTCACGCTGACCACGTAGCAAGAATGCCCAGGCCGCGGCATCCCACGGACGGGCACGCTACTCCCGCTGTCCCACGAAGCCGCGCGAATACCATCCACGCGAGGCACGTCCATCTCTCCAGGGCTCGGCGGAGGCTGAGCCGGGCGCTCCGACGCGAACAAACTCTGCGGCCCGAACGCCGCGGACACCAGCTCTTCCCGACGGCGCTGTCTTCGGGCTGCCTCGCGTGGCTGCGTTCGCAAGTACGCCTCCCGGTTTCGGTCCTGCGCCTGCTGCCTCGCCAAGGCCGCAGCCTCCCGCCCCTGCTGCAACCGATTCTGGACCTCGGCACCCTCCAGCCGGTGCGACCGAACGCGCGTCGCCTGGAGCGCGAGCCGGCAGCGTTGCGCCAGGGCCCTCATCTTATGCTCGCGAGAACCGAAGCACGCGTGGGCACGCACATACCCGAACCGCCCAAAGTGGTCTGACACATGGAATTCGCAGCCCTCGAAGAACACTTTCCCCTTCCCTACCAAATGCACCTCCGCCCAAAGCTCCGCCCCGAACATGACCCGGTCCCGTCTCTGTCCGACAGCCCCCCTCTCGCCGAGACCCGAGTAAAACTTGTTCCCGGGGCAGCCCCCAGAACGACCCTCGTACCAGGTGTCCTTCAAACGCAGCTGCTCCACAGCGGCCTGCACCTGGGAGTCCGTGCTGTTCATGTCGCCCACAATGAGCAGCCGGTCGCAACCTTCCGCGCAAGTCCTCGTAATCTTCCGAAGTATCGCGTGACGCCGCTCCCAAGCCGCACCCGCGGGCAAGTGGACCGCGGCCACGTTCACCCACCCCGCGCCGCCCGCGCCCCCGCCTACGGGAACTTCGACCCGGCACAGCACGCACGGGTCCGCCCCTGACAAAGCCTTGCCTTCCGCGCGCAGACCGCGCCTCACGTACAGGTGCACGTACCCCCTGGACTCGTGCGCATGGGCCACGCCAACCAATTGGAATTCCGCCTCCAGCTCCTTGTACGCCTCCTCGCCCTCGCATTCCTGCAGAGCAACGACATCAACCCCGCGCGCCTGCCTCCAACGGAGCACTTCGCCAGGACCGCCGCGCGCTGGTCGCGGTCGCTCCAGGAGGGCGGCGCCACGGCCGAGCGATGCCCACCAGCGATATTCCACGTGGCAAACGACAACGTCGACGCGCCCTCCAGGCCCTCCTCTTCGCCAGCCTCACCCGCCGCTTCCCCTGGCACAGCCGCCCTCGGCAAGCTCGCGCCCGTCGCGCTGGGCGCCGAAGCACACGCGCGAGGCACGACGCCGAACGCGCCCAGAACGTCGCGGCATTCCTGCTCCGAAAGCAACAACTCCATGACATCCCGCGCCCCCCGCGCGCCGACGCCCGCCCGGAACGACGCGAACGCGCCCCGCAGCACGCGACACACATCAGGCACGAAGGACTCCGCCGACGCATCCAGCACGCCCGCATTCGCCAGGCGCCCGACACGGCCCAGCAGAAGCCCGAGCGCGCAGGCGATCCTCTGCGAAGGAACACGCACGCGCGGCGCGTCCCCGAACTCCACCGCCGGCGGGCGCCGCCCAGCACTGGCACCGAGCGGTCGCAGCAGTGCGTCGATATTCCGGGCGATTCGCCCTGCCACGTCCTCCCTGCGGGCCCGATCGTGCACGCGCACTGCGAGAGACTCGGCTCGCACGAGCGCCTCCCCCGGCCGACCAGACGTAACACTCACAAACATCCAATCCTGCGCGACACCAGATCCGCTCAGTGGGTCCACGGCGACGACCATTAGCAACTCCTGCTTGTCACTCACGGAGTTCGCATCCCACACGCTCGTCCAATTGTGCGCAATCCGGGCAAAATGCTCCGGGGTCTCCTCCGCACAAACGTGCCGGCCTACCTTTGCCGAAGCCACAGTCGTCGGCAGCCCCAACCCCGCGCACAACTGCCTCGCCACCTTCAAGAAGAACTCCAGCGCCTGGCCCTCCAGCCTGCCCTCTGCCAGCGCGCTCTCCGCTCGCACGTTCACGACCCACTTGTCATGCGCAGCGCGCAGCCACCACGGACGTCCCCGAACGCGTCCTTCATCCTCTTCGCCGCCTTATCCAAACTCTTATGCAGGCGCGGGGGCACCAGCGCGCCCATGGCCTCCTTAACGGCGCTCATATGCAGCGGGCCCATGCTCGGAGCCACGGAATCGAACACTCGCTCATCCCACGCCCCAGACGCCTCCCACCGCTCCACAATCAAGTCGACCACGCCGCGCAGGAACCCCTCCCTGTCACCCGAACCCGAAGACTCATGCGTCAGGCGCCCGGCAGCAGCCGTCAGACGTTCGCGCAAATCCTCCCGGGAAGCACAAGCAGCGAGGGCACCGACATCAACAAGCAGATCCCGCGCGGCGCCCTTCTCCTCCCGCGTCGCGAAGCGCACCCGCCTCCGGTCCAGAAGCCTTTCGGCCACGGCACGGAGTCGCCGCGCCGCGACGTCGTCCTCTCCAGCCTCGGCAGCAACGGCGCTGTCGAGCTCGGACGCGAAAGGCGGCCCCTCCTCACCCCACAGCCATGTGTCATCATCCACCACTCTGCCCGCCCCTCTCAACCTCTCCGCCTGAGCCGCGGCAACGGTCTTCAAACGACCCAGCAATGTCTCCGCCGCGCGTTTCTCCTCCTCAGTCCAGCAGTCCGCCTCGCAGTACCCGTATTTCCGCCACGTGCGGGAAGCGCGAGCCTCCAGTCGCAACTCGAAGCGTCGCCGCTCCCGGAACGCCGTCGTATGCCTGGCCCTCATGAAGTCCGCATACTCCGGCAGGTCCTCCTCGAACACCAAGTCCCAGGGATGCTTCACACGCGTCGTGCGACGAAACCGATCCCTGCAACGGCCGCGGTCTTCGCTGACAGGTGCACGCGGACTTTCGCCAACGTCATCCCCTGCGCCTTCCAGTGCGTCAACGCCCATGCCAGCTGCAACGGTTAGTTCTCGCGCCACACGCCCTCCTCCATGGTGGAAGACACTCTCTGCCTCCAAATGGGCACCCAGTTCCGCCGCTCCTCGTCTCCCGGGAAAAACGACCGCGGCCGACCCTGCCCGTCTGTCCCTAGATCAATATCATCGAACTCGACGAACACGCAAAGGGGCGCCTGCAAATCCGGCCGAGCGCCATTGTGCGGGTCGGCGCCCTCGGGCCACATGTAGCCGCGCAGCGTACCCATCGCCCCGTTCATGAGCCCCGCCTCAACCCAGAGTTTCTGAGTCAACAGCACGCGGGCCCCTTCGCAGACGTACAGCTCGTTCTCGAGTCCGCGGAAGTCCTCGGACGCCATCTGGTCTGGCCTAGACTTCTGCTTTTTCTCCTGTTTGTCGTGGTAGGCACGCAACGCCGCGATGGGCTTACCACTCGCAGCGGCTACCTGGTACAACCTCTCCATGTTCACTCTATCGGCGCCACATGCACCCGAGGCCCGATCCTTCCTGCAGTCCATCAGCAGCGGGGCCGTCTCGAAGGCCGCCAGCTCCTCCCTCCCCTCCTTGGTCATTTGCAGCACCGACCTGTTCCGGCGCTTCAACCACGCATGATCCCGCTGCTCCCAAGTGCACTGCGCCATGCCTTTCGGGACCTCCAAAAAGCGATCAGCATCCTGCCTGTACTCCGCCTGCCGCTCCTTCGACAGCCCCTCTTTCTCACCGCGCCACCGGTGCACGCGCCGGAGCACGGCCACGTCCTGGAACGTATCGCGCACGAAACTCCCATTATTCACTAACCTGTCCGTGCTCCAGGCGTCGTCGGGGATCCGCTCCGCCCCCCTGGGCTTGTTCTTCGCAGACCCCCCATACGCGCCCATCCGGTACAGGGGGTCATCGCCGATTGGCGGCGCCTGCTGCGGATCCCCGGCGAGCACGGCATCCTTCCCGCCGAGATACACTGGCCTCGCACCCTGCGCCGCACGCATCGCCGCAACACCAAGAGTATCCTGCACCTTGAACTCGATCTTGCCCAGCATCTGCCGCCCGATCATGCTCATCTCATCCAACACAAACAACCTCGCCTGACGCAGTCGAGTCTGCGTCTTTTGAAACCGGTCCCCGCCCTTGCGTACCCAAGGGCCGCAATATCCCACCGGCACACCGAACGCCCTGTGCAGGGTGGTCGCGCCATATTTCAACTGGAACGAGGCGCACCCGGTGGGAGCGGCGAGCAAGCAGCAATTCCGCTCCTCCTCATCAATCTCTTCAGGCCCTCGTCGGATTTCGCGCACGCCGCGGCGATCTTGATCCAGCCTCGTCCTCGGGGCAAACTGCCGCACCCGCTTTCGCCTCGCGGCTACGAAACTGCGCACGGTGCGCGATTTCCCCGTGCCGGCCACGCCCGTGACCATCAATCTCAACGGGTCGGCCTCCGAATGGCGGTCGTCCATGACGAGGTCGTGGGCGAACTTCTGCCAGGGGTCGAGATCGGCGCGCTCGACGACCTCGGCCCCGTCGCCTACCTTGGCCTTTCCGTACCACTCATCCCGGAGCTTCTCAGACGCCCTCTCTCGCTCGTCGACACATTGCACGCCTCGTTCAACCAATTGAAGTCCTTGGGGTTCACCCGGACCCTGCCGCGCACCTCATCGCCCGCAACATCCCCGACGCGCACGTCCGCCGCCTGCACAGCAGGGCCTGCCGCGCTGACGCGCTCATCGGCTGGGCGGCGCCCCCACTCGGACGCCTCCCCCGCGGCCGCAGCAGACTCAGCGCCCTCCCCCGGCCGCGCCTCGCGTAAGACAGCATCCCGAGCCTCCTCGTTCGGGTCCTCGTCCCCGCGCAGCACGAGTCTGTCCACCAAGTCCTCCACTTCCTCCCCCGACTCCGCATTCTCGCTGTCTCTGTCATCGTCGCCGCGCCCAGAGCCATCATCGGACGCCTGCCCCCCGGCGCCGCCCGCCGCCTCCTCTGCCCCCGCGCCCCGCCCCTGCTGGCCCGCCTCATGCCGCCTCTCCATTTCGCGTCGCGTCCGGCGCAGCAGCTCCCGGTTGCTAGCGACCCCGTCTTCCAGGATGGCGCCGAGCACTTCCTTGTAGAACGGGTTCGCGCGCTCGTACTGCTCCACGACCCACGCCGGAACCCACTGGCGGAGCATGGGGTCAGTGAGCATCTCCATCATCATATGCCCCCAATACTGATCGCTCTGCCCCCACCAGGCCCTTCCCCCCGACTTGAGCCAGAGATCTTGCACGCCCAGGAACCGCTCGCTTCCAGCATCCTGGCCAGCACCGCCCGCCAAAGGCTGAACGAACTCCGTGGCCCCAATGCAAGCCGCCGGCACCGGCCGGACGTCCCTCAGCATCTCCTGTTCGATCATGGCATTGCGGTCCGCGGTCGCCATGTGCCGCCAGTGCGCGATGACGTTCGCCCGCGCGTACGCCTCGTGGCAGGCGTGCTGCACGTTCGCGCACTCCGCGCTATAGCCAGGGGTCACCTGCAGACACACCGCAGGGTTCCCGCGCCTCAGCTTCCCGCGGTACACAGCGTACTTCCAATAGAATTCGAACAACGACACATCGCGCACCTCTTCCACCGAGATGACTCGTCCCCCCTGGCACGCTGCCGACGCACAAACTCCAGGCGCTTGTCGAACTTGTCCACTTTGCTATCCCAGTGCACAGGCTCGTCATCTGCCTTGTCCCGCAGCGCAGACGCAGGCTTCAGCGCGCGGGCCCCCGTCGTGTTGAGGGTCACGACGGGCAGCATGGACAAAACCAGGGGCAGGCGCAACCCCAGCAGCGCCACCTCGTAACAGTGGTAGTCCCGCTCCCCGAGCATCCGAGCAAAGAACTTCTGAATGGAGCGCCGAAGGAAATCAGTCCCTTCGCCCTCTGGACGTAAGCGCAGACCTCGTTGACGGCGTCGTCGAGCACCTCCTTGATCTTCCGCGAGCCCTTGGGCGCCTTCGTCGCGTACTTCGTGACGTACTCCACGACCGCCCACAAGTTCAGAACGGGACGCCAGTCAATGTTCCCAATGTTGGCCAACAGCACGTGCTCCTCGTAACTATTGCAGAGCCTGTCGTTCCTCGGAAACACCGCCTGCCAGTGGCCCTCCCGGCGGCCCTTCTCCATGCGGAACTGCCGGGGCCCGACGCGGCCCCACCTGTCGCGCGGGAAATCATATCGGCAGAACACGCACCCCTCCTTTCCGCGAGCACACGCGTGAACCCCGAGCCGCGGCGGCCCCATGCCATGCTTCGTGTGCCGCGCCACCCTGTTCACCAGCGCAGCCACCAGTCGCCGAACGGGTTGCACGTCCAACTTCCCCTACGCCTCGGACGCAAAGGCCTCGCCCAGAACCTTCCGCAAGTTCAAGCACTCCGGCGCAGAAGCGGGCACGCTACGCACCGCCCGGCCCTCCGACGTCTCGCGCACAGCCTCGCCCTCCATCTCCACGTCCAGGTCGATGGCGCCAACCTCGTCGTCCCACGTGTACCTGCACGCGCCCGCGTCGTCGTAGCACGGGTTCCACTCCGAGACAACGTGCCCGAAGAACTCATAGAACCGCTTCTCCAAAAAGCTCTGCAGCGCGACGTCCTCATGCTCCGGCTTCAGCACGCCGAAGTCGAGACCAGCACCCCCTAGTCGCTGCCCGCGGGCCCCGTGGGGGACCCCAGCAGGTCTCGACCCCCGAGCAGCACCGCGGCCCTCAACGCCATCACCATCCTGAACGTCCTCCACGGGATCACCCCCCGCCTCGTCCTCCGGCGCTGGATCCTCTGGCCCGACGCGCTCGAAAGCAACGACGGCCTCCGCCCCCTGGCCGCGGACGCCCTCCTCCCCTTGCACGAGCACCAGCCACCCTCGATCCACCAGGGCGTCGAGGAGCGCAGAAGCCCTGCCCACGAAATCATCCTCGTCGTCGCCTGCGCCATCTTCACTACATGATCCCGAAGCCGCAGAGCCCTCACCCGCAGGAGCCCGCGGCGCACGCTGGCCAGGCCGGCCGGCAACGGCGCGCAGGACCTGCTCCAGGGCAGCGAGGGCAGCACCACGACGCCTCCGCTCCTGCAGGGGACAGGCCAGCGGTCCTGCCTCAAGCGAGGGCAGGCACGCCGCCACGTCGCTCGCCACGCTCGGCGGAAGCATGTCCCCCTCCCCGTCCACGTCCGCGCGAACCCGCGCAACCGCCGGCCCAGGAAGCCCCACGCTGAACCCGTGGTAATGCAGATTGCCACCCGCGCCACACTCGGCCCTGGCCATGGCCATGTACTTGAACTGCTCCGAGTGGGGCAGTACGGCGGGCATCACCATCCGCATGTTCAGCTCCACCCGCAAGGCCATCATGTAGGCCACCAGGTCCGGGTTGTCCCGCGCGAAACGGAAGCGCTCCTCTCGCCCGTCACCACCCCAATCCCCCAGAGCACGGTCTCCCGCCGCCCGCGCCCCTGGACCTCCCCCCATGCGCTGAATGTCATACGCGGCGTTGTAAAACGGATTCTGCGTCAACCAAATGGACGGGTGACGGCCGAGCCCGACGACATCCGGCACAAGCGCACGCCCGCGCTGAGTCCGCCCCTTCCCCGCCGGCAGGTCCAGCTCGCGGAGGAACCGCCTGCCGACCGGCTCGGCGCCGTCCGACTGAGTGCCCTCGACCCAGGGCGGGTGCCAGGACAGGTGCTTCACGGTGCTCTGCAACTTCTTCGACTCATACGACCAGTGCATGGTGGTCGAGGGCACATCGCGGCCCACGTTCGCGAGCTGGCCCACCAGGATCCGCACGCGGTCCTCGCTCTCCAGGATTTGCCTGAGCCCGCCCTTCGTCATAACACTTGGGCCCTGGACGCCGAGGCCCGCGCGCCTGTACATGGTCCGATACACCCCAAAACCCTTGCCCCGCGCCTCGTTCAGGAGCAGCACGTTCACCATGGCCCACATCACGCGCTGGCCACGCGGGCCGCCGACGAACTGCCCGGTGAGGTAGCGCATCAGGTGCTGCACCCAGTCCTGCACGGACACCCGCCGGGGACGGTCGTCGAAGAGGTCGCCGATGCCCATGGGAAACTCCAACGGGAACGCCCTCGCGAAACGCCCGATGGCGCGCGCCGGGACCGGGTCCTCGCTCTGTCCGGGCCAGCCGTAAATCAAGCGCTCACCCGTCAGCGCGACTGCCTCGTCCTCGTCAAACTCCGGCAAGTTCTCCTCGACGCACCCCGTGTCCCTATCGCGCGCAGCTGCCACGAACGTTCCCGCCATGGCCAGCTCGAGCATCACCTCGTCCAAAACCGACTCGCGAGAGACGCCGCCCTCCGCACCGGCAAACCGGCCCTGCACACTGGGTCGCATCCAATCGACGAGGAACTCGACGCGCACGCAGTCCACGGCCACGCGGTCCCTCTGCACGGACTTCACGGCGTTATCCTCCCGCGCCGCAGCCAGCAGGCGGCCGAACAGGTCCTCCGTCGTCTCGTCGTCACAAAACTTCAACCCCTCCAACTGGCCCTCCGCCTCCGGCTGCAACCCCGTCCACCATCGCTGCACTGCCCCACCATACTCAAACTGCGCCTTGTCGAGCCACGCACTGAACACGTCGTGATCTACGGCCATGGCTTCATCTTCCACGCCGACGTCGAACTCCCCGTCAGCCGCCGCATCGGCATCACCCTCGGCCGCGGCCTCCGCGCCGCCCTCGTCGCCTCCCCGCGCATCGTCGCCCTCGCGGCCAGCAGGCTCGCGCCCGGCGGCGTCGCGGGGCCCGACGAAGTGCACGTCGAAGCCCGCGGCAATGAACTGGCGCGGCGTGACGACGTCGACGCCACAGGGGACGCAATCCCGAGCAAGGGCCTCCGCTTCCGTCACGGGCCCAAGCTCCTCCGGCTCCCTGGCCTCGCCCCCCGACGGCAGGACGCCGTCTTCGCTCTCTCTCGGCGCGTAGGACGCGAGGATCTCGTCGTCCGGGAGCACGTCAAACAGGCGCGGGTCGTAGTACTTGTGCATGGGCTCGTCCGCAGTACCCCCCAGGCGCCAGGGCCCATACGTGCCCGCAAACGCACGCAACGCCCGGAGCACGTGCCCGCAGTAGCGCCAGCGCACGTGCAGGCCCTCCACGACCTCCTTCCCGAACCCTACATTCCGCCGCAACATCAAGCTGAAGGGCACTTTCCGGGGGTGCCAGGGCAGCACCACCCACGGCTCCACGTGCTCCTGGAGCTCCCTCCCCCTGCCTCCATGATCGTACTCGATGATCACGTCCCCGCTGAGCAGCACCTCCACGACGCGCCCTGGGAAGACCGGGCGCCCGTGCAGGTCCACGCCGAAGCGCCGCCGCTCCTCGTCCGTGCAGCCCGCGGCCATGCGCTCGGAGCGGCGCGGGTCGTCGGGGCGCTCGCCGGGCCCGCGCGCCGAGTGCGCGCGGTCCCCCACGCGGAACCCCTTCATGAGCTCGTGGCGCCGCGAGAACCCTGCCACGTCCTGCGGGAACGAGATGATGTTCTTGCGGAACTTGCGCAGCCCCGTGCGGGACACCGTGGCCAGGTGCACCTGCATGTGGTCCAGGGCAATGAGCAGGCTCTCCGTGAGCGTGGCCTGGTCGAAAAGCTCGCGCAGGTCATCGGACGGGAAGCGGAAGCACGGGTCCATGTGGTTCTGCGCGGTGCGGAGCCCACCACCTGATACAGGTCGTCCTCCGTGGCCGCGGCCGCGGCCTGCTTGTCCAGGTCCTGCCTGCACCGCATACACACGCCCCTGCAC
>CAUYUJ010021673.1:132487-135609 GCA_963575745.1 Prorocentrum cordatum | reverse complement strand
GACGCTTGAACAAGGTATCGATCAAAAGAGAGATCACAATAGAGCGCTTCTGGATGCAAGACGAGCCTAAGAACTCCGATATTTTGCACATCGCTGACGGCTCGCCACCTCGACCGTGATCTTTGCATAACGCACGTGCTTGACCCCAACCGTGACCGTGATCCCTCGACCGGATCTGTTCGGGATCTCAGGATTCCGCACAGTCTTCCGGATTCCGTAGGGACCGCAGGATGAACGAGGATTCGTTGGGAATCTGGAACTTTCCTCAACACAATTGAAGATCTGTTCGGAATTCTCTGGATTCCTCATGGGGCCCTTACGCTTCGTCCGGAATCCTCAGCAATCCATAATATTTGTTGAGAATCTTAAAAGTTCCTCGGGATTCTTCAGGATTCCTCAGGACCCCGCCGATGGATTCCTAAGGATCCCTAAGGGTTCCTAAGGGTTCCTCCAGATTCCCGAGGGTTCCCGAATGCTTCGAGAGGGTTTCTTTGGATGCCGAAGGATTCCTAAGGGCCCCAAGGGATTTTCCAGGATTCCCAAGGATCCCGAGAAGAAACCTCAGGAATCCTCAGAATTCCCAGGAGATTCTGAAGGACACCTCAGGACTCCGAAGGCTCTGGGCCCCTGATGATTCCAGAAGGTCCCGCAATATTCTTCAGGATTCCAAAAAGGATTTGTCCGGATCCCCAAAAGGTCCACAAGGATTCCTCAAGGTCCACAAAGATTCCCAACGATCCCGAAGATCTCCGCAAGATTTCCAAGGATTCCTCAGAATTCCTCAGGATTCCTCTGGGACCTCGGGATTCCTCAAAACTCCTCGGGTTTCCGAAAGATTCTGCTGGATCCCCAAAGATTCCCTAAATGCTCCGGGATCCCGAGAACCCCTGAATACCCAATAAGATTCAGAAGGACTCCAATTGAATGCCCTGGATTTCTCAAGATCACACAAGAATCGTCAACACTCCGAAAGATTCCTCGGGATACCTCCGGATTAACGAGGATCCTAAGGATTCCTCAGGGTGCCTGCGGATTCCGAGGGATGCCAGAAATTTCCTCTGGATTCCACTGGATCCCAAAGACTCCAACAAGGATGCCGGAAGAACATTCCAGGATATTCCCAACACAATCCGATGGGCAACGCCTTGCACATGGGAGCCGTTAGGATGTATGATGATTCCTTCGGGTTCGAAGGCCTCCTCAGGATTCCTGCGGAACTCCTTGGAATGCTGACAGATGTTGGAGGTCCGTAGCAATAGTCGTACTCGTGATAGTAGTAGTAGTAGTAGTCGTAGTAGTAGTAGTAGTAGTAGTAGTAGTAGTAGTAGTAGTAGTAGTAATAGTAGTAGTAGTAGTAGTAATAATAATAGTAGTACTAGAAGTACTAGAAGTACTAGAAGTACTATTACTAGTAGTAGTAGTAGTCGTAATAATAGTAGTAGTAGTAGTAGTAGTAGTCGTGGTAGTAGTGGTAGTAGTAGTAGTAGTAGTAGTAGTAGTAATAGTAGTAGTAGTAGTAGTAGTCGTCGTAGTCATAGGAGTAGTAGTAGTCGTAGTAGAAGTACGAAATAGTAGTAGTAGAAGTAGTAGTAGTAGTAGTAGTAGTAGTACTAGTACTAGTACTAGTACTAGTAGTGATCGTAGAAGTAGCAGTAGTAGTCGTAGAAATAGTAGTGGTACTGGTAAGTGGCAGTATAGTAGTAGTGGTGGTAGTAGTAGTAGTAGTAGTAGTCGTGGTAATAGCAGTGGTAGTAGTGTTAGTAGTAGTAGTTGTAGTAGCAGCAGCAGCGTAGTAGTAATAGCAGTGGTCGAAGTGCTATTAGTAGTAGTATTAGTAATACTGGTAATCATTAGTATTACTATTCGTAGTAGTAGTAGTAGCAGTCGCAGCAGCAACATAAGTAGTAGTAGTAATAGTAGCAGCAGTAGTAGTAGTGATAGACGTAGTAGTAGTAGTAGTAGTAGTAGTATCGTAGTCGTAGTCGTAGTCGTAGTCATAGTCGTAGTAGTCGAGTAGTAGTCGAGTCGTGGTCGTAGTAGTCGTAGTAGTAGTAGTAGTAGTAGTAGTAGTGGTAGTAGTAGTAGTAGTAGTAGTAGTAGTAGTAGTAGTCGTAGTGGTAGTAGTAGTAGTAGTAGTAGTAGTAGTAGTAGTAATGATAGTAGCAGTAATGTTAGTAGTCAGTAGTAGTAGTAGTAGTAGTTGTAGTAGTAGTAGAATAGCAGCAGTAGAAGCAGCAGCACGCAGCAGCAGCAGCAGCAGTAGTAGTAGTAGTAGTAGTATTAGTAGTAGTAGTAGTAGTAGTAGTGTCAGTGTAAGTAGTAGTAGTAGTAGTAGGTAGTAGTAGTAGTAGTAGTAGTAGTTAGTAATAGTTAGTAGTTAGTAGTAGTAGTAGTAGTAGTAGTAGTAGTAGTCGTAGTAGTAGTAATAGTAGTAGTAGTAGTAGTAGTAGTAGTAGTAGTAGTAGTAGTAGTAGTAGTAGCAGAAGTAGTAGTCGTAGTAGTAGTAGTAGTAGTAGTAGTAGTAGTAGTAGTAGTAGTAGTAGTAGTAGTAGTAGTAGTAGCAGTGGTAGTAGTAGTAATAAAGTCGTAGTCGTAGTAGAGGTAGCAATGGTAGTCGTAGTAATAACTGTTTTGGTCGTAAAAGTAATGAGAGTGGTAGTAGTAGTCGTCGTGGCAGTAAAAAAATTACCCTGCGACGTACCCAACCCACGTGCATCAAATGGCAAGAGGACTATGCCAACATTAGCAGGAACAACGACTGTGTAGACGCGGCGATTTGCTGTGCAAGCTACATGGGATGCGCATGCGCTGCACGATTCACAGGACGACGATCGAAAGAACGAGGATTGAGGCCCCAGGATCGAAGAATAACGGGTACGGGAACGAGGGCTAGGAGAGGGATGGAATGGAGGGCGGGGGGGGCGAAAAGGCCATCGCGGAAGCAGCAGCGTGCATGGAGAAGGTGAGGCGGGGAATAGGACGACGATGAAAGTGGCGGGAGGAGACAGAAGACTGCCGCGTTTTTCAAGCGCGAGCTAAACCCGCAGCGCTGCCTGCGCCATGTCGTCGCAAAGTTCCATATGATAAAACTTGTTTAGAATGCAAGGAACGAGCGAGGCGTA
>CAUYUJ010021673.1:114987-127487 GCA_963575745.1 Prorocentrum cordatum | reverse complement strand
CCGCACGCGGAGCATGTATTCAAACCGGCACTGTACGCTTGTTGTGCAAGCTCTTCCTTGCGCTGCTATGATTCATTCAACATGCTCCAGGATCGCCACAAAAACCCATCTTGGAGACTCTGGGAGCCCGCCGGAGAGACCAAGCCTGTCAGGCAAAGTACTGCGTGGAATCTTGTGACTTTCGTGGCCTCGCCTTCTCTCGGTCTGCCCAGCATTCCCAAGACAGCCCCTGAGCCCCCGAGAAGGGCACAACGAGGTGGAACTCGAAGGAGCCCCCGGACGCCTCCTCCAGAAGATGCCCCCAAGGCCTCCGGCGACCCAGGAGGCCTCAGGAGACTCTCAACAGGAGCGCTCAAGAGGCCTTCGAGAAGCTTCTGGTGCACGACCCAGGCACGGTGGCGAGATGGGCCGAGAGCCACTGGATCCGCCGCCCCCTGTTGGCTTGCCACAGGGGTGCCCGGCGTGCCAAATGCTAGGAAATTGTTGGTCCGTCTTGAAGGTTTCTAACAGGCCTTCGGCCCAACCCGCAGGCCACCCAGAAGGACGCGCAAAGGCGGGCAATGACGCGCAACGGCGCGCAAGGGCGCGCAAGGACGCGCACGTAGGGGAAACACCAGAAAACTCGCCTCCAAGACGGCCAATATTGTTCCAAGATGGCCTCCAAGATGGCAAAGATTGCCCCAACGGAGCCCAAGATGATCCCAAGACGCCTTCAAGACGGCCGAAGAAGCCCTCCAGACGGCCCAAGAGGCCCCCGAGACGCCCCAAGAGTGCTCCAAGAGGACAACATCATTGATTTTCCAGACAGGTTTCCCGACCATGTTCGCGTGCTCGCCTTTTCGATCTCCCGACGCTCAGCCCCATAGGCCCCCAAGATCGCCGCAAGACGGCCCAAGAGACCCCCAAGAGGCACACAAGACGGCCCAAGAGAGCCCCCAAGAGGCCCCCAAGCAAGAAGGCCCCATCGACCTCCACGATTGCCCTCAAGCGCCGAGAAAGAGGGACCCACGACTGCCCAGAGAGGGCCCCAAGACGGCCTCCGAACGCCAAAGGCCCGTCAGAGACCTCCAAGAAGCTCCAAAGGCTTCAGAAGGCCCCTCTGCGGCCCCAGTGAGGCCCCCAAGAGGCCTCTCAGAGGCCACCAAGAAGTTCCAGGAGGCATCAAGAAGGCCTCGAGACGGCCTCCTCTTCTTCCTCCTCCTCCTCGTCCTCCTCCTCCTCCGTCTCCTCATCCTCCTTTCTCTTACTCTCCTCAATGTTCCCCCCCAAGGGGTTCCACACCGGCTAGGGAAACACATGTTATAATAGCGTCGCCAAGCTTCGGCCCAACGTTTAGCCGCGTGTGCGTTTCCAAAAGGCAGGGGGCGGCTGTGATTGGCCGTCGGCGTCTTCGATCCGCGATCCCCTTCTGCTTGCAAAAGGGTGCGCAGCGGGCCTAATGTGTACTTCCCCTTCGGGCCCTTCCAAAAGGTTTCTGGCTCAGCATGCCAGCAACCCGGAAAGACCACAAAGTCAATGCAACTCGCCTCCAGAATGGCCAAACATGGCCTCCAAGACGTCCCACGACGCCTCCGAGATGGTGGCACCAAGATGCCAAGATGGCCTCAATATGACGCCGAAACGGCCCAATATGACCCCAAGACAGTCCAGGACGGCTCAAGAGGCTCGCGAGACGGCCTAGCATGGCTCCACTAGGCCCTCCAGGCGGTTCTGAATATGCCCAAATCATTGGTTTTCCTTAGGTGAGTCAAGGATTCGAGCCCTCTCCTGTTTTCCCAACTAGGCTTGCCTAGGGGGTTCTGACTTGGTGAAAGGTTGGTGCCTCCTACTGTTACTTTGCTCGTTGCTCGGAGGTTCTTCGGGTTCCTCGGGTTCCCCGCCCTCGGTACCTCATGCGGAGCAATGCCAAGCAATGCCACAACATGCAAAGCAAAGTCAAGCAAAGTCAAGCAATGCAAAGCAATGCCAAGCAATGCCAAGCAATGTCAAGCAATGCCAAGCAATGCCAAGCAATGCCAAGCAATACCAAGCAGTGCCAAGCAATGCCAAGCAGTGTCAAGCGATGCCAAGCACTGCCAAGCGGCCCCAGGAGCCCCCAAGAGGGGGTCAAGAAGGCCTAAGACTGCACAAGAAGACCCCAAGACGGCCCCACGAGGGCCACAAAGACCTCCAATACGGCCGGGAAGCATCCACAGCCCCTTGAGAGGCCGCCAAGAGGCTCTCAGATACCCTCACGGGGCCCGAAGGAAGCACCCCAGGACAGGAGGCCCAAGAGGCCTCCAAGAGGCCTCCTCCTCCTCCGCCTCCACCTCCCTCTCCCCGTCCTCGCCCTCGCCCTCGTCCTCGTCCTCTCTCTCTCCATCTCTGTCTCTCCCCAACTGTTCCCCCGAGCGTGTCCACAACGCGTGGCCACGCAGGCGTTTCCAGGGGGCAGAAGGGGGCAGCGGTTGTCCGCCGCCGCAGGCGCCTTCGGTCCAATCATTCTGTATTTACATGTCTCTGCGGCCCACCTGCTCAAGCGGAATTGCCGATGGTCGTGCCGTCGCTGGCGGCCGGCACGCTCGGCTCCCGCAGCTCCCCGAACACGGGCCGCCCCTTCTTCTCACGGTGGACCAGCCAGCACGCGCCCGACACCCCGAGAGCGGCGAAGACTGCCAGCGCAGAGATGACGGCAACGATGCCGGCACCCAGCCCCGAGCTCTGCTCCAAGTCCGCCTCCAGGCGAGCGATCTCGGCCGCGCTGGCGTCGGAGGCCTCGTAGTGCGCCGCGCAGCTGAAGAAGTCACCGCCACCCGTCGCGCAGAACCTGTCCTTTGCGCAGGCCGTGAGCCACGCGTCGCAGTACGAAGCCTTGATCGGCATCTTGTGCATCTGCCACGTGTTGTGGTCACAACCCTGGGCCGTCGCGAAGGCCTCGTCGTACCCCTCAGCGTAGGCATCGCACCTGGGGTCGTACTCGGTCGAGTTCCACTTCCGGAAGAGCCCGGCGTTCGGATCGCACTCGTAGAAACACGCCTCCTGAACGAAGAAGCGCTCACACTCCGGGCTCAGCGGGCCGCAGCGGTCCCAGTGGAACTCCTGGCCGTAGGCCTCCTTGAGCGTCGTGGCACTCATGACGGTGTCATGGCTGCAGCAGGCATTGTCCTTCCAAGGGTGACACTCGCTGAAGCCATCGGGCTCAGGCCCCGGAGTGTCCTTGTGGAAGTAGTCCAGGTGGCACACTTCGTGGTCGCCCGTCAGAAGGCCCAGGCTCTCAGAGGTCGCATCGTTGGGATTCTCTGCGTCATAGAACCACATCGTGTAGGCCTTGGCCTCGTCTTCTTCATAGGTAAAGGCGTCGTTCCACATGTTCTCGCAGAGCTCTTTGCCGCTGGCATAAATCTCATCGAAGCGCTTACACTCAGGGGGCTGAGATCCCAGGACAGCGGCTGGCGCGGCGATGACCAAAGCACTGACGGCGACGACCGCGCAACGAGGAGCCATGTTTGCCCAGAGAGACGGACACACTATGGTGATACGAGCGAGAGATGAGTGAGATGCGGTGGTTGTTCCCTGCGCAGGTCCTAACCTGATCAGGTTCAAGCGGTATGTTCTCAGCTCACTCTGAGTGGGCACCCGCACAACCGATGGCCGCGAATTGTGGCACTTGAGCCAATGATGAGTGATGATGCGTGCGATGTGAAGCATCATGGCGTACACGAGAAGACTAATATTCATCCAGACCTCACGCCACGGCTTGCGGCACCAATGGGTCATCTCTCCTTGCTCCTCTTCCATTCGCCTTCTCGTTCCTTCCTTCCCCTTTCCCCTTGTGGCCCCTCCCCCCGCCTCCGCCACTCTGCTGGCAAACCCTGCCGATATCCAGGCCTCGAACAAAGGCCCACGTCCCACAGCGAAAGGCTCCCTTGTTGGCCCACGGAACCCGAGCAACCGCGACCGATCGCAACCGTTTCGGACCGATCGTCGACCACTTCGAACCGATCGCAACCAATTGCGATCGGTCGGAGGCGGTTGCGACGTTTCGGGGACGCTTGAACAAGGTATCGATCAAAAGAGATATCACAGTAGAGCGCTTCTGGATGCAAGACGAGCCTAAGAACTCCGATATTTTGCACATCGCCGACGGCTCGCCACCTCGACCGTGATCTTTGCATAACGCACGTGCTTGACCCCAACCGTGACCGTGATCCCTCGACCGGATCTGTTCGGGATCTCAGGATTCCGCACAGTCTTCCGGATTCCGTAGGGACCGCAGGATGAACGAGGATTCGTTGGGAATCTGAATTTTCCTCAACACAAATTGAAAGAATCTGTCGGAATTCTCTGGATTCCCGGGGCCCTTACGCTTCGTCCGGAATCCTCAGCAATCCGTAATATTTGTTGAGAATCTTAAAAGTTCCTCGGGATTCTTCAGGATTCCTCAGGACCCCGCCGTTGGATTCCTAAGGATCCCTAAGGGTTCCTAAGGGTTCCTCCAGATTCCCGAGGGTTCCCGAATGCTTCGAGAGGGTTTCTTTGGATGCCGAAGGATTCCTAAGGGCCCCAAGGGATTTCAGATTTCCCAAGGATCCCGAGAAATTTCGCTCAGGAAATCCTCAGAATTCCCAGGAGATTCTGAAGGACACCTCAGGACTCGAAGGCTCTGGGCCATGATGATTTCCAGAGGTTCCGCAACTATTCTCAGGATTCAAATAAGGATTTGTACGGATCCCCAAAAAGGTCCACAAGGATTTCCTCAAAGGTCCAACAAAGAATTCCCAACGATCCCGAAAGATTCCGCAAGATTTCCAAGGATTCCTCATAATTCCTCAGGATTCCTTGGGACCTCGGGATTCTCAAACTCCGGGTCGAACGAGAGACCTATCCGCTGGATTCCCCAAAGCTTCCCAAAGAGTCCCTAAATGCTCCGGATCCCGAGAACCACTGGAATACCCATAGTCCGAAGGACCAATGGAATGCCATGGATTTTATCAAGATCCACAAAAATCGTCAACACTCCGAAAATTCTCGGGATATACGAGCGATTCATACGGATTCCTCAGGGGTGCCTGCGGTCGCGGAGCCAGAAAGCCCTCTGGATCCACTGGATCCAAAGACTCCAACCAGGGATGCCGGAAGAAACATTCCAGGATATTCCCAAAACAATCCGATGGGCAACGCTTGCACATGGGAGCTGAGGTATGTATGATGTTCCTTCGGGTTCGAAGGCCTCCTCAGGATTCCTGCGGAACTCCTTGGAATGCTGACAGATGTGGAGGTCGTAGCAACTAGTCGTACTCGTTGATAGTAGTAGTAGTAGTAATAATTAATAGTAGTACTAGAAGTAAAGAAGTCACTGCTATTTACTAGTTAGTAGTTAGTAGTAGGTAGTAGTAGTAGTAGTCGTAGTAGTAGTGGTAGTAGTAGTAGTAGTAATAATAGTAGTAGTAGTAGTAGTCGTCGTAGTAATAGGAGTAGTAGTAGTAGTCGTAGTAGAAGTACGAAATAGTAGTAGTAGTAGTAGTAGTAGTAGTACTAGTATTAGTAGTAATCGTAGAAGTAGCAGTAGTAGTCGTAGTAATAGTGGTGGTACTGGTAGTGGCAGTATAGTGGTAGTGGTGGTAGTAGTAGTAGTAGTAGTAATAGCAGTGGTCGTAGTGTTAGTAGTAGTAGTAGTAGTAGTAGCAGTAGCAGCGTAGTAGTAATAGCAGTGGTCGAAGTGCTAGTAGTAGTAGTAGTAGTAATACTGATAATCATTATTATTACTATTCGTAGTAGTAGTAATAGTAGCAGTCGCAGCAGCAGCATAAGTAGTAGTAGTAGTAGTAGTAGTAGTAGTAGTAGTAGTAGTAGCAGCGGTAGTAGTAGTGATAGACGTAGTAGTCGTAGTAGTAGTAGTACTAGTAGTAGTAGTAGTAGTAGTAGTAGTAGTAGTAGTAGTAGTAGTACAAGTAGTAGTAGTAGTAGTAGTAGTAGTATTAGTAGTACTACTACTGGAAATTGGATAACTGCTAATAAAGATAATGGTAGCCATGGTGGCGGTAGTAGTACTAGTAGTAATGATAATCGGGGTAGTAGTCGTGGTAGTAGTACTAGTAGTAGTAGTAGTAGTAGTAGTAGTAGCAGAAGTAGTAATAGTAATAGCAGCAGCAGTAGTAGTAGTAGTAGTAGTAGTAGTAGTAGTAGTAGTAGTGGTAATAGTCGTAGTAGTAGTAGTAGTGGTGGTGGTAGTAGTAGTAGTAGTAGTAGTAGTAGTAGTAGTAGTAGTAGTAGTAGTAGTAGTAGTAGCAATAACAATCGAAATAGTAGTAGTAGCAGAAGTAGTAGTCGTCGGAGTAGTAGTAGTAGTAGTAGTAGTAGTAGTAGTAGTGGAAGCAGTGGTAGTCGTACTAATAAAATCGTAGTCGTAGTAGAGGTAGCAATGGTAGTCGTCGTAATAATTGTTTTGGACGTAAAAGTAATAAGAGTGGTAGTGGTAGTCGTCGTGGTAGTAATAAAACTTACCCTGCGACGTACCCAACCCACGTGCATCAAATGGCAAGAGGACTATGCCAACATTCGCAGGAACAACGACAGTGTGAACGCGGCGATTTGCTGTGCAAGCTACATGGGATGCGCATGCGCTGCACGATTCACAAGACGACGATCGAAAGAACGAGGATTGAGGCCCCAGGATCGAAGAAGAACGGGCACGGGAACGAGGGGTAGGAGAGGGATGGAATGGAGGGCGGGGGGGGCGAAAAGGCCATCGCGGAAGCAGCAGCATGCGTGGAGAAGGTAAGGTGGGGAATAGGACGACGATGAAAGTGGCGGGGGGAGACAGAAGACTGCCGCGTTTTTCAAACGCGAGCTAAACCCGCAGCGCTGCCTGCGCCATGTCGTCGCAAAGTTCCATATGACAAAACTTGTTTAGAGCGCAAGGAACGAGCGAGGCGTAGCTCGCCCGCTAGCTTCTCCGCCTCCTTCCCGCACATTTCAGCGCGGGAGCTGAACGCTCGCAGGCGCGCCGCCAGGTCTGCGGGCGGCCCGCGGGGAAGAAACTCAAGGCCGGGGTCGCGCATCATCAATCGGTTGTCCATCGTCCAAAGTTGCACTGGCGACGTACTGGTTGAACGCGGAGAGAGCAGCATCACGCGCGTGCCTGAACGCCACGCAGGTACAGCGCACGCGCGATTGGGACTTCAGGTCGATCGCGCGCGTCTCCACCAGGCTTGGCAACGCCGCGCGACTGAGGATCTCACTGCGGTCTGCCATGCTGCTGTCCGCGAATGCAATGCGCTGCCTGCAAGTAAGGCGGCGGCGTCCACTTGTCTCAGAAGATGTTCCCGCGGGCCCGAAGGGCGACCGCCAGCTCGAGCCGCGGCGCCGGCAGGCCAGATAAGGATCATGCAGCAGCAAAGACGATGACAGAGCAACGAGGTACCGGCGAGTGCATGACAGGCCTCCGTTTCCTGCACTTCTTTTCTGTAGCTCCCCTAGCTCATCGAGCTCAGCAGATGTTTCTGCGGGTCCGAAGGACGACCGCCAGCTCGAGTCGCAGCGCCGACGAGCTGCATCCACATCAGGCAACACCCCAGGAGACACTGGCACACAACGATTTGACGTCAGTCAGTGCCAGACCACTCCATGTCTAGTTCCTCGCACACATACAGTCGATCGCAGATGCAGGATAATCGAAGTAGAATGACGGGTCCAATCTGCGTCCGCGTAGGACGTCACTATGCTGGACCTGCAGCAGCCCTCGAAAGTGGCGGCAGTTCCCTGGGCCCCACAGCAGCCCTCGAAAGTGGCGACAGTTTCACAGATCGCAGCCCCCCAGGGATGGCGAGGTCTAATCTGAGTCCCCGTAGGACGTCACTCAGCTTGCCCCCCAAGCAGCCTTCGAAAGTGGCGACAGTTTCACAGATCGCCGCCCCCCAGGGATGGCGAGGTCTAATCTGAATCCCCGTAGGGCGTCGCTCCGCTGGGCCCCCCATGCAGCCTTCGAAAGTGGCGACAGTTTCACAGATCGCAGCCCCCCAGGGATGGCGAGGTCTAATCTGAATCCCCGTAGGGCGTCACTCCGCTGGGCCCCCCAGCAGCCCTCGAAAGTGGCGACAGTTTCACAGATCGCAGCCCCCCAGGAATGGCGAGGTCTAATCTGAATCCCCGTAGGGCGTCACTCCGCTGGGCCCCCCAGCAGCCCTCGAAAGTGGCGACAGTTTCACAGATCGCAGCCCCCCAGGGATGGCGAGGTCTAATCTGAATCCCCGTAGGGCGTCACTCCGCTGGGCCCCCCAGCAGCCCTCGAAAGTGGCGACAGTTTCACAGATCGCAGCCCCCCAGGGATGGCGAGGTCTAATCTGAATCCCCGTAGGGCGTCACTCCGCTGGGCCCCCCAGCAGCCTCGAAAGTGGCGACAGTTTCACAGATCGCAGCCCCCCAGGGATGGCGAGGTCTAATCTGAATCCCCGTAGGGCGTCACTCCGCTGGGCCCCCCAGCAGGCCTCGAAAGTGGCGACAGTTTCACAGATCGCCGCTCCCCAGGGATGGCGAGCGGCAAGCTAGGTAGGTAAAATGCAAGCGAGAAGAGGACGAGCGAAGAGAGGCGGAGAAGGGAAGCACGAGAGGAGATGAAGAGGGAAGATAGAAGGAGGAGGCGGGAAGGAAGGAAGGAAGGAAGGTGGAGACCGCAGTGCTCTATTCAAAACGAGAACCCAACGCAGGAGGGTTGGGAACAATCGTAATAACAACCGAAATAATGGAGATTGTAACAATCGTAATACTAAGAATCGTCTTAGTAATAGTATTAGTAGTAGTAGTTGTAGTAGTAGTAGTAGTAGTAGTAGTAGTCGTAATAGTGGTTGTAGTAATAGAAGGGGTAGTAGTAGGAGTAGTAGTCGAGTAGTTGTAGTAGTACTGATAGTTGGCTACGTAATAGAAGCAGCCGTAGTAATACTAACGTAACTGTAGTGATAGTAGTCGCAGTAGTGGTGGTCGTAATACGAATTAACGTCGCATGAGCGGTTGTAGTACTCGTAAACGTCTGTGTGGACATAGTACTGGTAGTGCTAGTAGTAGCAGCAGTAGGCGTAGAAGTAGTAGTCGCACTTGCAGTGGTGGTAGCTGTAATAGTCGTCAGCTAAGTAGTAGTAGTGGTACCAGTAGTAATAGTAGTACTAATAGCAATAGTACTACTAGTAGTAGTTTTGCAAATAATATGATAAATCGCGGTAGTAGTCGTAGTGGTAATACTCGTAGCGGTGGGAGTAATCATAGTGGTAGTCGTAGTGGTAGTAGTAGTGGTAGTACCAGTACTAGTCGTAGTCATGATAGTAGTAGTCGTAGTAATAATAGTACTCGTAGTAAATAGCTACATAGCGTTAGTAGTAGTAATAGAAGAAGTAGAAGTAGAAGTAGAAGTAGTAGTAGTAGTAGTAGTAGTGTAGTAGTAGTAGTAGTAGTAGTAGTAGTAGTAGTAGTAGAAGTAGTAGTAGTAGTAGTAGTCGTAGTAGTAGTAGAAGTAATAGGCGTAGTAGTAGTAGCAGTAGGAGTAGTAGTAGTAGTAGTGGTCGTAGAAGTAGTAGTCGTAGTAGTAGGGGTAGTAGTAGTGATAGTAGTAGTAGCAGTACCAGTAGTAGTCGCAATAGTAGTAGTAGTACTAGTAGTAGTAGTAGTAGTAGTAGCACTAGTACTAGAAGTAGCAGTAGCAATGGTAATAGTATTAGTGGTCGTCATCGTAGTAGTAGGTAGTAGTAGGTAGTAGTAGGTAGTAGTAGGTAGTAGTAGTAGTAGTAGTAGTAGTAGTAGTAGTCGTAGTAGTAGTAGTAGTAGTAGTAGTAGTAGTAGTAGAAGTAGTAGTAGTAGTAGTAGTAGTAGTAGTAGTAGTAGTAGAAGTAGAAGTAGGACGTAGAAGTAGAAGTAGATGTAGTAGTAACACTATCAATATTCGTCGTGACGGGGGCAACGATGGGAGAGGTACTGGATCAAGCAGATATGATGGGAGTGGTGAACATACTGGCACGAGCAGTAATAAGCAAAGCATTATCCAAACGAAGCACCCAACCATATGTGACGAACAACCTTCGGTGGAACTCGCTACGGGGCCATGAGAAGCACCAAGGGAATGCGGAAATGAGGCGGGGCCGCCATGCGGGCGCTTCCGCAGGGGCCACCCGCAGGGGGCGCGGAGGTCACACGAAACATGGTACAAGCTGATGTAACTTGGTGCGGCTGTCAAGCACCGGGAGAAACTGGAGAAGACATGCACGCGCGGCATGCGAACGCAGCCAGGGTCCTCCGTTGAAGCTTCCTCTGGGCCACGAAGCGTGTGAAGGTGTGCAAAGTGAAAGGGGTGGCAGTCTGCTAGCGCTGTCAATGGGCTTTCAGTGAGCTCTGCATTGGCCACGAAGCGTGTGAGGGTGTGCCAAGGGGCGGGCGCGGCATGCGAACGCAGCAACGTGTGCCTTTCGTGGAGCTACCCATGGGCCACGAGCAGGGGGACGGTGGGTCAAAAGCAGAGTGCGAACCCCCTGCGAACGCAACCACTGACGCTTCAATGGAAACCTCCTTATGGAGCCAGAACCGTGTGAGGTGTTGTGCCGAAGCGGGGGGCGGCATGCTGAACGCAGGCCACTGGCGCCTTCGTGGAGCTCCCAATGGGGCCAATCGGCGTGTGAAAGGTCAACAAATTGAGGGGGGATGGCGGCATGCGAACGCAGCTCAAGGGGCTCACCTGGGCCGTCAATTCTCGGTAGAGGCTACGACATGGGGCTGTCCCCAGGCGATGGGTGCTCCCATGTGACAGCGCCTGGCGTAAACCCCCGAAGGGCTGCCAAATGGGCGGCCCTGCAGATTGGCAGTGATCCCTCCTCTCTCCTCCTCGTCCCCCACGCGCCCGATCGCGCGCGCCCTCTCGTCTCCCTGCGCAGCCCGCGAAGATCCTCTGCTTAACTTGCTCCGCTGCTGATCCATCCTCCGCCTCCCTTCCATCGAGAGCTTGCCCGGGAATCGTTTCTGGGTGGGCTGATGGGGATTTGCGGGGCGTCCATGACTCCAATCATTGCTGCTCAGGCCTTGGCCCACACGGCACGCTCTACTGTGGCACGCTCTCTAAACAGCGAGCGCATCTCGAACACTTTTTTGGTCGTGGAAGAGGGGTGCGTGCGCGGACGTGTCAATCACCCACTTCGATGCAACGGAAATGGAAACTTGAAAGCGGCATGGCCCCTAAGATGAAAGAGCAGCCGTCAGTGGTGGAGCCACAACTGTGCTGGGGGGGGTCGAAACGAACAACGTGGCTCTCCAAGCCAAGCCCCGCAAGTCCAGCCAAATCCGCCGCCGTGCCGCTTGCACTGAACAGAATGTTTCGAAATCTCGAACAAACCTTGATTCTGAGTGTCTCGGCGGTGGACAAACCTCCCTTTAGTAAACCTCCCTTTAGTGAAAACGGCCTGGGGCAGAAACCGACGGACCTGGACCCGCAAAAATGACGGCCGCGACGCCCTCTCGCGAACCGCCGAAAACGGCCAATTCCTTAATCGACGTGTCAGGGTAGGAGGTCTGTCCACCCCCGAGTGTCGAAAGCAAATGCTGGTAGAGGGGTGCTGGACCCATGACGTCCCGGCGACCTCCGCTCCCGGGGCTCTCCGCACGGCGTCTCCCAAAGCCTCGGAAGTGCAGATGGATCTCCTTAGGCATACAAGGCAATTTTAAATACATGGGATTTTTAATACTATATATGATTTTTGAGACATGAATAATGTATGAATAAATATATGCATGAACTCATCGTTGCTTTTAGTACTAAACCCTGCATTGTTAATACATGATCTGCACGCGGAACATGTATTAAAACCGGCACTGTACGCTTGTTGTGCAAGCTCTTCCTTGCGCTGCTATGATTCATTCAACATGCTCCAGGATCGCCACAAAAACCCATCTTGGAGACTCTGGGAGCCCGCCGGAGAGACCAAGCCTGTCAGGCAAAGTACTGCGTGGAATCTTGTGACTTTCGTGGCCTCGCCTTCTTTCGGTCTGCCCAGCATTCCCAAGACAGCCCCTGAGCCCCCGAGAAGGGCCCAACGAGGTGGAACTCGAAGGAGCCCCCGGACGCCTCCTCCAGAAGATGCCCCCAAGGCCTCCGGCGACCCAGGAGGCCTCAGGGGACTCTCAACAGGAGCGCTCAAGAGGCCTTCGATAAGCTTCTGGTGCACGCCCCAGGCACGGTGGCGAGATGGGCCGAGAGCCACTGGATCCGCCGCCCCCTGTTGGCTTGCCACAGGGGTGCCCGGCGTGCCAAATGCTAGAAAATTGTTGGTCCGTCTTGAAGGTTTCTAACAGGCCTTCGGCCCAACCCGCAGGCCACCCAGAAGGACGCGCAAAGGCGCGCAATGACGCGCAACGGCGCGCAAGGGCGCGCAAGGACGCGCACGTAGGGGAAACACCAGAAAACTCGCCTCCAAGACGGCCAATATTGTTCCAAGATGGCCTCCAAGATGGCAAAGATTGCCCCAACGGAGCCCAAGATGATCCCAAGACGC
>CAUYUJ010021673.1:104974-114887 GCA_963575745.1 Prorocentrum cordatum | reverse complement strand
TCAATCAATCAATCAATCTCTGAGGGGCAGTGTTCCACAAGTCAGCACATCAAAAAAAGAGTGCGTTGGTCACTCTGACCAGCACCCTTAGAAGATCATATAAAGTGGCTGGCTTTCTAACCTTACCCTGAGAGCCTACTGTTTAGGGATGAGCTGCATGTGCGGGGGGGATACCCTCGGGCAGTCTGCAGCGCCCTGTGGTGGGGGACTTAGGGGCTGCCCTGCACCACACAGGCAACAAGAATCCGCTGAGTCAGTGACTCCACTCAGGGGAAACGGCGATTCCAGCAGGCAGGCTTTTCTTTCCCCCTGGGGAGCAACGGTGCGAGGGTCACTAACGGCGCAACGCCGGGCAGTCCCCACTCGCACCGCGCCCCCCGTTGGGAAGGCGTGCTACACCGCTCAGAGCAAGTTATATACACGTGATATCTAATTCAACTCTGGCGCACTCTCTCCGAAGCCATGTGGAATTTGAGGTCTCATTGAGAGTGCTTGGTTCGGCGTCGTACAGGGTCCACCGTCATCGATGCTGTGGCCTGGCGAAGAGCTGTCTCCAAAGGTACCAGCCTTCGTCTGACTAGGTCGAGCAATCGCTGAGAATGGCGGCCTATGATGTTCTCCTGGCTGGCTGTCATCTTCACTGTCCGCTGCCCTTCGCCTTGCCCTTCTTGTTGCCCTCGAACTCGTCCAGTAGCTGCTGCGCCGCTCGCTCGAGAGGGCCGCGCGGCGCGGGCCCCCTCTTGATCTGTCCCTGCCTGCGGCAGAGCTCCGAGACCAGCGCATCCTGCACCTCCGAGTGTTTGGCGGGGAGTGCCAGCGAGAGCTTCACCATGCCTTTCTTGTTCTCCTTGGGCTTCGTGGGCCTGCACTTGCAGTGCAGTACTGCTGCTTGCACCTCCGTCGCGCCCTTGCCCTTGATGTGTGCCATCCAGAACGCCAGGATGAGGTCCTTCGTCCACTGCTCGCACGGTTCCTGATTGATGCCCAGCACCATGGCCATGAAGATGTGCACGTACGGTGGGCCCAACTCTTCGAGGCCCTTCTCGTCGTTCTTGGACTTGAGCGCCTGGACCGTCTCGTGGTAAGTCTGCCCTGCGGCCTTCATGGCCAGCGCGACGGCGCCGTCGATGGGCAGGAGTAGGCAGATGAACACGATCCCTGCGATGTCGCGTAGCTCTGCCGCGTTGGTCAAGGCCAGCCTGGCGAGGACAGTGACGAGGCGACCGAGAACGTTGTCGTCCTTGCCGTTCCCTTGGACCAGCGCCTCGACGGTGCGCTGCTGCTTCTTCCTCCTGGCGTCGTCGCCCTCGCCCTCGGCCTGCTTGTGCTTCAGCGCGAAATTGGCGGGCTCGAGCTCCATGTTGTTCGTCCCGTCGTAGCAGGTCGAGCGGGGGCGCGCGGCTCTGCAGGTGCTTCTGGAGCTCCTCAAAGCTCGAGCATTCGTGACTACAGATGTGGCATGTGCGCAGATCAGGATGTGATCGTCCTCCAAGGTAGGGGGATCTGCACTTGCATACGCCGCCTCTCTTCACACTGAGGGCCACATGCTTCTGCGCCGCCACCACAGAGCCATACACTCCCAGGCACCAGGGGCAGGTGTTTGTTATCACCGTACAAGTCCAGGGATCCCGAAGCCCATGTTTTTGTAATCGATGCTGGTTGACCGACTTGAATGAAGTGAAAGTTTCCATGCATAAGCTCTCGTCCTCGTTTTTGCAGCCACACACCCAAGTCGGTTCTTGCTTGTTTTCCGTCTCTATTGTTGCCTCGATGACAGGGACCTGGGAGGGAGCCCATCCTGGTGGAGGTATCGCACACGCATAGGCTCCTTCGCGCAGTCGAGAGAAGTCGAGGGCCCCAAAAGCCTCAGCGAGGTCCGCGTCTCTGAAAAGCCTCAGAAAGCCTCCCTCCAGCTCCTCCTTTAACCACATCGTGTCGTCCCCCATCGCCTCCAACCCCTCCAAGATGTCCTCTTTCACCCTCCTGGCCCACGGATTGACCTGGTCCCCCATCTTCAAGTCGTCCCCCTCAATCGTCGAGTACTTTTCGAAAGGGTACTTTCCGAAGATCGCCGTGAGTTCGTGATCATGATGATGGGGCCTACTCGCTATTCGCTGGAGTCGTTTAAGTCGTCGCACTCGTGCCTCCAGCTTTGTCGGGGCCATCCTCCAGTACTTCAGAACCTCTGACGTCGACATATGTTTGTGCTTTTGCTCGCCCTCCGCAGTTGTCACGGTCGAATGAGCAGCTCCGCGCATCGCCCTGCGTGCAAATCTGGCCACGAGCTTGTCTAGCTCCTGCCAGTTGGCCTCCGTGAGGCAAAAGGCCTCGTTGCCCGACAGCGCTGCGTTCTGTACACAGCAGATGAGCAGGCCTCGGCGGACCTTCCACGGCGTGCGCTTCAAACTCCAAAATCTACCAAGTGCAAAATAAGCCTGTTCCACTGCCTTTCGCCGTTTTTAAAACTCTTCCCCGAACTTACCGTTTACATGCAACTGAACTCCTAGGTAGCGGGCGTGAGGTTTAAACTTAGCTGGCAGACGGATCCTCCCCGAACGGAGATCCCGAGCATCGTTGGTCGAGCCGCACCCAGCGAAGGCAGGGATAATTTCTTGTTTGTCCCGATTCTGCCTACAGCTAATTGTCTCCAGCGCGCTATCTAGAGTGCTGTTCTCCAGAAAGCTTCGCTGGGCCAGTGATGCCAAAGACTCCGTGTCTTCGGCTACTAAAGATTTCAACAAGTCATCTGCATATTGGCACAACGAAAGATCCACATCTCTGTTGGTGAACGGGCTCTCTGCTATACAATTACCTACGTCGCCGCCAGTTTGCTTCATTTTTTGTTGCCAGATGTTCACCCCTCTCTGGAAGGCAAGGAGAAACAAGCGCACCACGTAAGGGTCCCCCATAAACGCCCCACAACCGATCCGAAACATCACCTTGCCTTCCTCGCCTGGCAACTGGACCACTGCTTCGTGGTACCTCTGGCGTCCGAATTGTTCTAAATCTTCCAGCATCAGTTCTTCCTGAGTGGAGTCAAACTCGTCCCAGGAGACGCTGCCGAAGGCATTACTTAAATCATGAAGGTGTGTAATACTTGTGCGTCCCTGTCTGCGCGCACGCCACATAGTACATTGTGCTACTGTGATCGCCGCCTCCTTTGAGCGGCCCTCTAGAAAACCGTGCACCTGTGCCTGCATCCTGGGAGCTACACTCTGTATGGCGTACCAGCCCTTGCCTAAAGGGGCCAAAAGGTGAACCGTCCTAGTACCGTCTGCTGTCCCCCCCGACGTGCGAGCCTCTTTGGACTTGGGGAGGGTAATTCCCTGGCTAAGGTGCCAATAGCTGGGAGTCCGACCAGATTGCCTAATTCTGAGCAGACCGTCCTCCAGAACAGCTCGGAAAAACGGGGCACTCACGGGGTCTTCAGGGGCGCCGAGTCCTCTATGCCCCTTCCTCGGGTGAGCCTCAGGATTCGGATTCAAGAGAATGGCCAGGAGCTCCAAGGGGGCTGCCCATGGTGGTTGTGTCCGTCTTTTTGGGGCCCTTTTCACCCAACGCTCCAGCCGCCGAAGATCCCGAACCGCTGCCCGTCGAAGGTGTTCGTCCAGTACTGCTGGCTCGGCACCCTGAGGTTGTCGCTCGCTGCGCCAATGATCCCAGTCGTGCATCAGTGTCGCCTGCATGCCTCCGTCTGGTCCCGCCCGTGTCCAGTGTTCTGCCCATTTGTCTGCTGTAAGTCCCAGGGCCTTTACCGTCAGGAAATGCCTCTTTTTGACGCCGTACTTGGTGTTCGCCGCTCTCCGTGTAAGTCTGTGTACTTCTGCCATATTACGAACGCGCCAGTGTGCCCATATCTGGTCCAGCACATCCTCCTGATAAGCTTTCCATTCAATTTCTCGCTCCTTCTTCATGTAAGCCGAAAGTTTCTTGAGTCCCTCCACCACTTCGTGTTCTTCCATTTCCGAGATTTCATCGTGCCGAAGTCGAAAGCCTCGTCGTGCTTTGAGTAAGATCATGCGCCTCTCCCTTAGGGCTTGGTATCGTTCATCTCGCTCAGGTTCCCGTGAGAAATATTGTTGTCCAACTTCAATTAATAACTGCTCCGTCTTTTCGAAGAGGTAATCCGCCGACGTACGATTGGCCAAGTCCAGCAGCTCGTCCCAGTTCTGATCAAGCGTGGCCTCCATGTCCTCAACGAAGGCCCGCTTGCGCTCCATGTCCGTGCCCACGTACGCCTGCATCATGGCTTCCGCATTCCACTTTGGTGAGTTGTCCTGCTTGCGCTGCTCGCTGATGGAGGGCATGCAAAGGTTAACATGTACTGGCAAGTGATCTCGTCGCTGTTTGCTCGGTATCTTTTGCATTGCTCTACCAAGCCTCGCCAACGGTCCGCAGCTTGTCTCCCACTTCTCCAGCGCCGTCGGTATGCATATGTAGTCCACGAGCGACGAGTTGTCGCAGTTACCGTACCAGGTGTCGTCGGCCTTCTGCATCGTCGTGGCCACCATGTGGTGTCCTTCCAGAATCTCCCGCAATCTGCGCCCAGCATAGTGTTCTCGTCGCGACCCTGGGCGGTGGATAGCCGTGCTGTCCCTGAACTCCGTCCCCTTGCCGTTCTCCGTGACCGTCTGGCCCATGCCGTCATTGAGGTCTAAGCATATGATGGGGGAGCTTCGGCTCGGGGTCTGTTGTAAGACTTCCTGCAGCCAATCCATCAGCATGTCAACGCATTTCTCATATGTCGATCGGGTTTCCAACTTGGTCGGTCGTGGCGGCACATAGAGGCCTATCAGCGTGAAGTCGAACTGTTTTGATGCCAGTCGCACTGCTAGGCCCCGTCCTGCGCACTGTTCTGGTGCCGCCATCGCCCGTCGTAAGTGTCGAGGTTTGAATTTGTTGCCGAAACTGAAGAGCACACCTGCAGACTTGTTGCTGTAGCTGGCTCTTTTCCATCCACTCTCTATGCGCCATCGCTCTCCAGCTCTCTGTTGCTGAAGTGGTAGGTCGCACCGACGCTGTGTGCCTATCAGGCCGACGAAGTCGTAGCCCTCGCAGGCGGTCTCTATGTCGTCCAACCTCTCCGTCTCTCGCGCCGACAGCGGGTTGTAGTGCAGAAACCTCCACGAGGCCCTGCGCACGGGCACAGCCTCGGTCTCCGCCGTCTGCGCCGCCACGCCCTGGGTGATCGCCGCCAGCAAGGCGGTCCTCATCGCCCGCATGGCCACCTGCAGCTTTTGTGAAAGCCTTGGTAGGTTGGTCGGGCGTGCCGCATGGGCACAGCTTTGGCCGCCTGGCCGATGGTCTAAACCAGTATGGCGGCTATATATATATATATATATATATATATATGTATGACTTTTCCACCGTGCCTCTGGGCACGGAGTGTGCGTGCCCTCATGTCCGTTACCCCATCCCCTGAGCAGCCCCACAACCAGACCCAATTCCTGAGGATTTTGCTCAAGAGGGACTGGGACGCAAATTCACAAATCTCCCGGGGCTTCCTGCGGCCTGTCGCGGGTTCCTGGCGTCCTCTCGCGTGACTCTCTCGGGCCCCACACGGCCCCGAGACGGGCCAACGCGGGCTTCGAGAGGCCGCCCGAGGCGGTCCAAGAGGACCCCTAGTCGGCGAACTCTCGCCCCGGGATGCCCAAGATGGCTCCCAGACGGCCCAAAGAGGCCGCCCAGACGGCCCAAGATGCCTCCCAGAGGGCGCCACAGAGAGTTCCGAAAAAGGAAGGAAATGATGCATTTCCCGTAGGTTTTTGAAGGTTTTGGGCGCTCCGCGGCGCTCCAAAGCTTTCTCGCATTTCCGACGCTCCCAATGCGGCCCAAGAGACTCCCAAGATCGGCCCGAGACGGCCATGGAAAGCTCGAAGGGCGCTCCCCGACGGACCTAAAGGGCCCCTTATACGTGCCAAGAGGCAATCGAGACGGCCCTAGAAGGCTCCAAGACGTTTCAAGAGGGCCCAAGAAGAGACCAGCGAAGGGAACATTGTAGATCTGCACCCTACGAGACTCCCAGAAGGCCCCAAGAGGCCCCCAAGTGGCCCCACGAGGCCCCCGGAGGCGCCCAAGAGGCCTACAAAATAGCCCCAGAAGCCCCAAAACGGCCCCCAAGACGCCTCGATATGCATATACGCATATATGTGTGCCTCAGGTGTCGGTACCACTTGAGGCGCGCAAATGATATGCCTCACGTGCTGCGTGTCTGGCACCGTGAAACGCGTACAGACGAGATGCCTGAAGTCACTGCTGTCTGATATCATGTCAGGCATGCAGGGAGGCGCGTCGAATGCGCGCGCGTAGGTGCTCGTCGTCTCGAGCCCAAATGGCTCAGGTGCCAAGGAGGAGGATTTCCAACCCTGGCAGCTGAGCCCCGGCAAGGGAAGCTACAGGAGGAGGAGGATGCTCGAGGAGGATGGTGGATGAGGATGATCGAGGAGGAGGAGGAGGAGAGAAGGAGGAGGAGGAGGAGGAGGAGGAGGAGGAGGAGGAGGAGGAGAGAAGGAGGAGAGAAGGAGGAGGAGGAGGAGGAGGAAGAGGAGGAGAAGGAGGAGGAGGAGGAAGATCGAGGAGCAGCTGCGGCGACGGCAGCAGGGAGCAGGGGAGGAGGAGGACACAGGCGAGGAGGAGCGAGGAGGAGCGACGCAGGCGCGGGGCGTTGGCCGCGGGGGCGGCTCGCGGTGCGCGGCCGGGGGCCGGCGGCCCTCGCGCCCTCGGCCCGCCGAGAGCGCTTTTTCGAGTCGAGCTGGGCCGCGGGCGCCCCCGCACCGCGGCGAGCCCCGTCCGCGTGCGGGTGCGCGGCCCCGCCTCGCTCCGCCCTCCCGCCGCCGGCGCCGCGCCCCGTGCTGGGTGGTGCCCCTCCTCATGGTGCTGCTCGGCCCTCTCCGCTCCGCCTCGCTCCTTTACGAACAACACCACCACATGCAAGGCAGTTTTTAATACATAGGATGTTTAAAACTACAGGATTTTATACATGATTAATGTATGAATAAATTTATGCATGAACTCAGGATCCGCACGCGGAGCATGTATTAAAAACGGCACTGTACTTCCACCATCCTCGTCGTCAGCTCGTCGCTCCATCCGCCCCTTTTTATTTCTGCCTCCCCTTTGGCTCCTGCTCCTTCTCCTCCTGCTCCTGCTCCCGCTCCTGCTCTTGATCCTGTTCCAGACCCTGCTCCAGATCCTGCTCCTGCTCCTGCTCCTCGCGCTCCTGCTCCTGCTCCTCCTTCTCCTCCTCGTACTCCTGCCCCTCCTGTTCCTGCTCCTGCTCCTGCTCCTGCTCCTCCTCCTCCTCCTCCTCCTCCTCCTTTTCCCCTGTCAGCTCATCCTTTTTCCCCTGCCGCCCCTACCCTCGACTCGACCCGATCCTTCGGCAGCCCAGGGAACAACATAGCCACGCCGCCTCCCTCCTTTTCTCCCTGTGCAACGGGCCCCCAATCGGGTGATCGATCATATGAGGGAAGAGTGATACCAAGTCATTGCGTCAGCCTCTACAGCAGACACTCGACGTCGAGGCAGCAGCAGCGCATCACTAAGCTCGAAACGAAACACCAAGATGGCTATGTTGACAAGTGTTGGTGCACCGATGCATAACAAAACTTCTGGATCGCAAATACTACGTCCACTCATTTGTGATCCACCCTGGAATCGATTGTCTCGTCCCCGCGACCCGTGAGGGTGGTGCACGAAAAGATACACTTGGCATGTGTCGCCACAAACAGAAAAACAATACACCCCGGGGGTTGACCGGACAGCGCGTGCTCAAACTTCAGGCATAATTCATAGATACAGTGCGACATTCGCCAAGGAGACATAGGAGGAAAATTCGTGCATATGGCAGATAAATAAAGTTCCTCGGGTGCATAAGACAAGCTCGCTTGAAACGCGCTTCGGGCATGCGTCTTTGGACGCAACCCGGACGCGCCGTGTATCACAGCGACTGCGGAAACTCTGACCAGGAGAAGGAACCAGCTCGTCGACCTGGCTGGACGCAGAGGCATCGTCCCTTGCATCTACCCTACACTCGAAGCCGCTGCCGCTATGGATGTCGCTCTCGTCCGAAGTGTCGTTCGCCTCCCAGAACGGCTCAGACCTAATATCCTCCAGCAGCCTCAAGCACCGTGCCTCGGAGAGCCCCTCGATCAGGCGACGGATTTCATCCGACTTCCCCTGGGCCGCTATGGTGTGCACCTTCGCGCCGCAAACGCTGCATCTCCTCGTGCTGCCGAACAGTCATGTCCGGCAACTATCATTCATGTGTTACTCTGTCCTCGGTCGCAACGAGTTGCTTGTCAAAATCTGCAACCTTATCCATGTGAGGACTGCCGATGGACGCCGTGACATAATCAGTGCTGATGGACGCTTTCGCTTTGTTTGCTGCGCCAACCTAGCCACATAGGTGCTGGCATGTCCGTAGAGACAATATTGGCATCCACTCCGTCGTCAAGCGGAGCCGTACAATCGTCATCACGCTGAGCCGAACCTGCTGCAAAAATGCACGTGCGAGTACCTATCGCTGACGAATCTCCACGCCCTGACATAAACAGTGACATAACGAAACACTGAATGTGCGAAGTTTGCAGTTTGCAAAACTAACAAGTTGTTTCTGTTAGTAGGATTGCTCACAAGCGAAATGTTATTCCTGCAATCAGACGTTCGGGAAACAGGGCGAGACATAATCAATCTGTAACAACTAGTAAACGGGAGCGAACTATAAGGGGATATATGGCTTGGACATCATCATCATCACCATCATCACTTAATCGTTCTCCTGAGTTCGTATTCTTTCTTCTTATTCCCTCATCATCACCATGATCATCACCATCCGCATCAACATCAACATCATCAGCGTCATAAGCATCATCACCACCACTATAACCACCACAACCATCACCATCACCGTCATCCTCACCCTCATCTTCATCATCAGTGTCATCTTCGTCACAATTATGATGATAAGGTCGTGATCACTCCCCCTCCCTGTCCTCGCTCTTCCTCCCACTCGTCCCTGTCGTGTCATTGCGGGCAAGGGCATCATGCCGAGCCCTCTTGGTCTTACTCCCTCTCTCACTGCCCCTGCCCTTTGTGATGCAGGGGTGCGCCGCTGATCGGGCTGCAGCGAAATAGTTCTGGAGGGAAAAACTGCACAAATAATTCGGACGAACATCCACGGTGCATAACTTACCACGCGAGAAGACTCACGCAACCTTACATAATCAGATCGTAAATCCGGCTAACACCGTCGTCATTACATGCGATCAGATGATATATTGAGACACTGCTGGCCACGCGTGACGAGTCCCCTTTGGGACCGGTTGTCGGCACTGGTATGAAATGGCATGTGAATGGTACGCGCCAGAACTACAACACATACCTCGCCGCCAATCGAACATATCACGCCAAATGCGGTTAGGAACGCATGTGCGCAATCGAGTGGGTTCCGAAATTCGTGAAATAAAGCGCGATGGGACACATGTATCTAATCATTGGGAGATGAAGTGGGCAGAGTCGACAACACGCAACGAGTAGTTACAACTGATAGGCCTGAACCCATACATCAATAACGCCTGCGCGTAACCATACCCACTCAAATAAGCGATGCATCATGTCCGCATTAAGTAGCGAGACGACAAACAAATGCAAAAACAACCACTTGCGATGATCCCCGCGAATTTCTTGGATCTGCGCTGGAGCCCCCTCCCTGGCACGCGGAGGGCGCCAAGGACGGCGGTGGAGGCGCCGCCGGGGGGCCAACCGCCGATCCAAGAAATCCGCGCGGACCGACGACAACGTGTGTGTGTGTGTGTTTATACCGTCTTCTCCCACTAAAAGCCACGTATACTTTCGGGGGCACTGTAAATTAGCTCCACGCCCAGCTACTCAACGAGCTGGAGTGTACAGTCCA
>CAUYUJ010021673.1:82474-99974 GCA_963575745.1 Prorocentrum cordatum | reverse complement strand
CTTTCAAAATCGTTCGGGATCGCTCAGAATATCTCAGAAACTCTCAAAAGCTCTCAGAAGCTCGCAGAAGCTCTCAGCAGCCTTTTGAAGCTCTCAGGAGCTTTCAAAAGCTCTCAGAAGCTCTCAGCAGCTCCCAGAAGCTCTCAGAGGTTCTGGGAAGCTCGCAGAGGCTCTCAGAAGCTTTCAGAAGTTCTCAGAGCATCGCAGAACCTCTCATCACCTCTCAGTCAGACCGGGGAAGAACCCAGTTTAAGGGGAAATATCCCAGTTTGCCGGAAAACAATTGCTTCTCATCGCGGACTTTCCAGGCATCAGAGGTGGCCATGGACCTGCCCGCCTTGAGGCACAATGGTCGGTGTGGGGATGCCCCGTAGCGGGAGGTCTTCTCTTGCCCGGTCAGGCCAGCCTCCGTGCCCGAGGATGCGAACGCCGCCCAATGCGCCACCCCAGCCAGCCAGCCCAGCTCGCCTTCCCCTTACCCCCTCTTCTGCCCTCGAGCTCCGCGTGACCCCCCTCCCCTCTCCACGCCCTCTGCCCCCCTATCCCCTCCCCGCCTCCCCCTCCAGGCCCACCCAATCGACTTCACTCCCCAAGCCCACCCAGGAGGAGGAGGAGGAGGAGGAGGAGGAGGAGGAGGACCAGTGTAAACCCACAAGCAAATCAACGCTGCTGGAATATGCCCTCCCTCCAAACTCCCTCTTCATAGGCTGAGCTGCCTCGTTGGAAGGCAACCGTCTGAAGACCCTAAAGCATGCCAAAATATTGCTCTCGGGATTCCAATACCACGGATCAACCTGATTGTTGCGTCTTGACGATCCTGGATCGTGCCAGAACGGCATTCTTGGGAATTCAACACCGCGAATCAACGTAACTTTTGCGCCCTCCAAATCCAGAACCCGTCCAAAACGCCATAACTGGTACGTTGATCATGGGAAACCGTGAAACTCTTCAAATCTGCTAGAACGAATGCGCGGATCCACGTGTTGAAAGGAAACCGCCCTCAATCCTTGAAACGCTGACAATGTTTGTCGACGATTGTGCACGGCGCTAAGGCAAGAACCACATTTTGAAAACGGGTTATCCTCAATACGTGGAACCCTTGACATTTTTTACAACAAATGTGCGCGGCGCTACGGCGAGAGCCACCTTCTGAAAACCACCCGCCCCCAATTCGTGAAGCTCTTGCACATGTGTAGAACGAATGCGCGCGGCGCTACGGCGAGAGCCACATTTTGAAAACCACCCGCCCTCCATCTGCGCGACTGTTGTCAACCGTTAAACTTCACAGCCATACATAATAAAGAAGTCTCGTGCGAAACGCCCGACCCGCCCTAAAAGCAGGCCTCGGGGTGCGACAGGGAGAAGTTATTTATGTAGAAGGAAAGGAATGAAGGAAGAGGATGAGGATGAGGAGGAGGAGGAGAGGAGGAGGAGGAGGAGGATAGAGGAGGAACATAATCGAGAAGGAGGAGGATCGAGGAGGAGCACGAGGAGGATCGAGGAGGAGGACGAGGAGGAAGAGGAGGATCGACGAATGAGGAGCATCAGCGAGGAGGCGGCCACCTGCAGCGCGCTGCCCGGAAGAGGCCAGGCGCTCTTGCCCCGAAGGCTGCGCGGAGCGGGGGGCCGCTCTGCAGGCGCCCCAGCCGGCGCCCCCTCACTCCTGAGAGTCCTCGAGCCCCCTCGGCGCGCGCCAGCCTCGCGCAGCCCAGGCCAACGTTTTCTTATTCGGCGTTTCTCGGGGGCGGCCAAGGAGGGGGGCGTCCAAGAAGGGGGGGGGGGGGTGGCAAATCATGGCCGGCGGCACGTGCGCGGCCCAGGGGGGGGCCAGGGAGGTAATGAAACAAGAGAAGGCGCCATGTAATCTGGGGAAACATCAATAGCCCACGCCATGAGATCCACCCCCCCTTAATCATCACCCCCCTCTTTTGCCGCCCCCGAGTTTCGACATTGGGTGGAAGGGGGGGGATCTGGCTCCGGATCTCTGCTCAGTGCGACTGTTTGAAGCAGTGCGTCCGATGGGGGAGGTGCCACCTGCTCGAAACAGGCGCCAGAAACAGCCAAGATCTACTCCATAGGGGGGGAGAAGGGGGTGCAGGGGTCCGCGCCGATCGGCAAAACAAAGAATAAGAAAACGATCGCCAGACCACCCTCGACGTCGTGGCTATTTCACGACGCGAGATGACGTAGGTACCTTACGCGGTGGCTCACGCGGGCTGCCAGTGCGGCGCGCTACTTTGGAGAAGAAGGCGCTTACGCGCGACCTTACGCGGGTTGCTTCCGCGCCCATGTCGGCGAAAACGACTCCGTTTTGCGTCGCTCCCTGAGGGTCGCTTAACTGGGGGGGGGCGATGGAAAGAGGGTGGGGGGGAAGGTATACTTTTCGGGCCCTGGAGGCCCCTTTGGGGCCCGAAAGGGCTCCTTTTATGCAGCCCTCGCTGCCCCCCCACTGGTCGCGGCCCAAACAACGCGGATCTTTGGTTGTGTCGACACCCTCCGGTGGCCGGCTTTTCACCCCGAGCGCCGTTTCTGGGCGGCCCCGGGGGGCCTGGCAGGGCCTCCCCGGGCACACCGATCATTGGCGAAACCTTGCGTCCCGACGCTGTCACAACGCGGCGAGGGGGTCTGGAAACCCCGGGCCGCCACTAGAAGAAGAACAGTCTGCCTAAGCATCGGCTTTCGCGGGTCCGCGCGGAGTTTGTGGATCGGCGCCAGACTTCTGAAGCTCATGCGTATGCAGATTCTTCTTCCTCAAGCCACGAAGGCAAGAGAAACAGCCAACCTACACTGAGGTCGGGCATGTCCCCCTACACGCGGACTTTAGGTGAAAAATTGAAGGAATGAGGCAATATGGAATAATTGTCAAATTACACTAGAGAAAAATCCAAATCAATTGATGGTTTTCGATGAGGAGATCGACAAGGAACCCGGGAGCCCGAGTACCCAAAACCCACCGAAATCGGCCTGGAACCAATATCTGGGAACCCGGGATCCTGGAACTGGGAACCCTGGAACCCAGTCTTCAACCAAAATCGGCGGGAAACTCTCGCCAAATCTTTCAACCTCCGCCAGGACCCCTTCAGTGCAAGCGCTGATTGGGGAAAATAGTTAAATAATCGTCCACAGGTTCTTGGGGGCTTCTTTTATACAAAACTAATATATATATATATATATATATATATATATATATATATGTTTGAATGTTCCCCCTGTAAAGCATTATGTTGCTCCTATCCTACTTGAAGACCGCACCCTCAAAAATGTCAAAAGAGTGTCGAAACAGTGCCGGGCGAGTGTCTTCCCAGGGCCCGACAGGTGAAAACCATTGAGTTTCAGTACTTTTTGGGGCGCTCGAAATTCTTCCTGGTGATCAAGGCTAAAATAAGTTTTCTTTGGGGCTGTAAAACTCTGAAGGTCATAATAGGAAACGACTGTCGAAAAATAATCAAAAATAGTCAACTCATCGTCTCCATATTATTTTTTGTAATAACAAAACACTGGGTTTGAATCTTCCTCCTGTAGGGGGACGGGCCCGACTCAAAACCTGCACGGCCGCTGCGCTGGCGCCTACGCGGAGGCCGGCGACGAGGCGGGCGGCTCCTCGGCCACCTGCGCGGCGGCGAGAAACCGGGCCGCGTCCGCCTCGCAGGCCGTCGCCGTCGGCGGCGGCGCCGTCGTCGGCATCGTCGCCGTCCACTTCGGATCGGCGGCTCAGAGAAGGGGCCCGCGGGATAGGAACCCAGACATGTTGGCGTCGTGACAAAAAATCAGGGCGGGTGGTTTTCGGTTCGTTTTCGGCCTCTGGGGGACCTTGCCCAGCCTCGGAACCGTCAAAAACCGATCCAGGATGAAAGACCCGTCACGGGGAAAAGGTCGGGACTTCCAGGGGCGCCGTCCTGAAAAGAATCAGGACGTCGCACGTCTGGGAAGGGACCCCAGCCGGAATTTGCACTGCCTGAGCCCTTTCGTCCTCGGGGCCCCGTCTCTCAGGGCCTCATGTCCTTGAGACGCCGCTAGGTGGTGGTCGCCACCGCCGTCGCTGTCCCCGTCTCGGAGCAGGGCGAGTCGACACAACGGCAGCTCAAAAATCGACCCCTGGGCCCCTCCCGGGGCCAATTTTCAGAGCTGCGCCCAGCCGTGGCGAAGAGGGCCCCCCGCCCCGAAGACTAACTGCCGATGCCTCAATCGGCGGTGGACAAACCTCCCTTTAGGAAACCTCCCCTTAATGGAAACGGCCTGGGACCGAAACCGACGGACCTGGACCCGCAAAAATGACGGCCGCGACGCCCTCTCGCGAACCGAGAACGGCCAATTCCTTAATCGACGTGTCAGGGTAGGAGGTCTGTCCACCCCCGCCTCAAGTCGCCCTCCCCTGACCGCCGTCGCCGTCGTGGTCGCCGCCGCCCGCCTGGAAGGCGGCGGCATTCCAGAGCGTCCTCGTGGGCTCCAGGGCGCCGCCGCACCAAGAGGCGGTGGCCGCCGCCGAGTACGCCGGCGGGGCCTGCGGGCGCACTTCCGTGCGCGCCGCCGCGCCCGCTCCGGCGCGTCCGGCGGGCTCGGCCTCCTCGCCCTGGTCCTCGGGGGGCAAGGAGGTGCAGTCGACTTGGCGGCGCGCAGAGGGGGTAGGGGGAGGGGGGAAAGGCTCCTTAGGAGGAGGCTGCTTCTTAGAAGGCGCCGGCCTTGCATTTGTAGAGAGGGCCCGCGCCTTCTAAGAAGCAGGGGTGTTTCCAAGAAGCCTTACCCCCTCCCCGTACCCCCCTGTGCGCGCCGCCATTGGACGCCCACAGGAAATCCAACCCTGAGACCCCAGGACGTCCATCGACATTTGGTGTGGGAGCGTCACGCGCCCCATGGCAGAACCATCGAGACCCAAGAAACCCAGAGCACCCTGGAGGCAAGCAGGGTGTTCTTCTCGGCATGGGCCCCCACTGTGCTGATACCGCTGCTCGCCAGGCCTCTCCAGGGGGCGCACTCTGACCAGGAACCTCGGGGAATAATCCAGCCGTGGCGCTGAGGGCTCTCTAGGACGAGCAGCGGTTTCGGTAGCTCTGCCTCCTCCGAAGTCCTGGTCCGGCAGCGGCTCCAAGAACGTCACCACACAATCGCTCTCCTCGTCGCCCAGCCCCGGCCCGCCGCCGCGCGCGGCGGCGAAGCACTGCAGCGGAAGGTCGTCCTCCTCTATAGGAGGACCCCAACCATACACCTACACCGATCCTGCCCAAGCTGACCAAGGGCGATCGGTGAATACAGTCGGGGTGCTGAAGAAGGAACCCTGTTCGTTGGGAAAGGGGCTCGGTGTTCCTTGATTGTTTTACAGTATGCCCTGGGTCTTCCTTAGGTGTTCAATGGTAAATCGAAGTTTTACTTATGGAAACGAAGGGGCCTCGTTCCTTATTTAGGGTTCCTTCGGTCAACGCCCCGACTGTACACCCGCCTGCCTTCTGCCAGCAGTAGCCGCCATCGAATCGGGACATCGGATCGGATCCACTGGGCGTCGGGTCAGGCCGCATCGGCCCGGAGTCGGCATCGAATCCAATCGGCCGCGCCAGCGTGCACACCGACGCCATGCAAGCAGCGGGCCGCGTCGGATCGCCGAACGATCGGAGCCGAACCGCATCGAAACGGCCAAAACCGATGTCGAATCGGATCGGTCGCGACGTAACGGACCCTCTCGGGCCGGAGGGCCCATACACCGATCCTAGGACCATAATCGGCCTGGCCAAGACCGGTACGGCCGGCCCGTGCCGTGCCTGCTCCGGCGCTGGTTCCTGACACTGCGGCCGCTTCCGAAACGCCCGACCGTTCAGCGTCGACCGATTCTGGGTCGCCGGCGGCGTTCCACGTTGAGCGCCGGCGGGCGGGGCCGCCGCCGGTCGACACGACGCGAACCTGCCGTGTGGGAGGAGGAGGAGGAGGAGGGGTAGGAGGAGGAGGGAGGAGGAGGAGGAGGAGGAGGAGGAGGAGGAGGAGGAGGAGGAGGAGGAGGAGGAGGAGGAGGAGGAGGAAGGGAGGAGGAGGAGGAGAGATCGAGGTGGAGGAGGAGGAGGAGGAGGATCGAGGAGGAGGAGGAGGAGGAGGAGGAGGAGGATCGAGGAGGTGCATTTGGGTGCCCTCCGAGCCTCGTCGCTCGCTGCGCCCCCCGCGGCCGCGCAGGGCGGCGGCTCGGGGCTGGGGTCGCGGAACTGCAGCGGCGCGGGCGGCGCCAGCGGGGGCCTGGGCCGCCGGAGCTGGAGGAGCAGGGGCTCACGCGCTCGGTGGGCGCGAAGTAGCACAGGGCAGTTTTTGTGATACATCGGATTTTTTAATATAGGATTTTTGATACATGATTAATGCATAAGTAAATGTACGCATGAACGCATCGTTGCTTCAATCCCTGCATTTTTTTATACATGATCCACACGCGGAGCATGTATTGAAAACGGCACTGTAGGAGAGAGGTGCCCTTTTCTGATAGGCGGCGCGCCCAGGGGGAAATGAGAAGTTGCAGGCCTTCCCAGAAAACTCGAAAATTTCCTGGCCTTCTGAAAAGTTTCCCGGAGCACGAACGGAACGAACCCCTGACTCGCATCCGCAGTTGCTGTGGCTTCCATATTGCTTCCATATTGGAGGGGTTCAGCTGGGATGCGGCCCAGACCGACGCTGTGGGTTTTGACAGCGGTGCGCCTGGCACCACGCAATCACGATGGGGAGGTGGAGCCACTGCGGCTGCCAGCGGTGCAGCAAGAGTTGGACGGCAGGACCATGAGAAGAAACATGAGGATCGGGGTGGGCGTCCGCTACACACCCGTACCAATCCCGATCCTGGTCAGGCCAGTCCCGAGCCCAGTGGACTCGTGTCTATGTGCCTCCCTCGCCCAGCCAGGGAGGGGCATACGCACCGATCCTTTTGGCCGTCTCCTCCGACGCCACGGCTGTAAGTCGTGACGTGGGCCTCGACACCCCCTCCGACCGGGGCTGGCTATTGTTCCATCCCGACTGCAATCCCACCAGCCCTCTGGGCGTCGGTGGTTTAACGAGTTTCCTCTTCCACCCCTCCCTCTTCCCCTTCGGGGAGGGGTTTACCCCTCCCCCTACCCCCTCCCCACTGACCTGGACAGGGGGTTCCGCGGCGCGTTGGAGCGCCCAAGATCGACCCCTGGGAGGGCTAAAATTCGACACCCCTCACGAGGATCGTGACGGACCCGGGGGCCACAAAACGGCCCCCCGACAGGGCCAGAGCGAGGAGAAGCAACAGGCGCCGCACATGTTCTGCGACGCCAGCCAGCTCTGAGGGACGGAGGAGTATGGCGATCGTGATGATGATGATGCTGCTGCTACTGATGATGCTGATGATGATGATGATGATGATGCTAATGCTGATGCTGATGCTGACGATGCTAATGCTGATGCTGATGCTGATGATGCTGGTGCTGCTGCTGATGATGATGATGATATTATTGATGCTGATGATGCTGCTGTTGGTGATGATGATGCTGCTGCTGATGATGATTATGCTGATGCTGTTGATGATGATGATGATGATGATGATGATGATGATGATAATGATGATGATGATGATGATGATGATGATGATGACGGTCATGACCATCGTGATGATGATGATTCGGCTGATGGTGCTGCTGACGATGATGATGATGCTGCTAATGATGCTCATGCTGATGCTGGTGGAGGTCAGGATCACGAACAAACTTAGACGCAAGAGGAGAGGAGCAACTGCGGCCGCTGGTAGGTAGCAGGAGCAGCAGGGACATCATCAGAGGGAGAAGCAAGAGCAGTGTAGGAGGAAGGGACGAGGAGCTGCAGCAGCATGGAGGAGGATGGAAGACGAAGGAGGCGCGATGAGGACTGAGGAGGTCCCCTGAGGTCAACAGAGACCTCCTGAAGTCTCAAGAAGGAAGGTGACCGATCAAACGCCCTAATCCTAGATCCTCGACGGGAGGAAAGTGAGGAGCAGAAGGACGAGGAGGAGGACGAGGCGGACGAGCAGGTGGAGAATGGAGAGGACGAGCAGGAGGACGAGCAGAAGGACCAGACGAGGAGGCGAGACGGAGGAGACGGGACGAGGCTGCGGGAGGAGGGGAGCGGAGCAGGACCACGAACACGCTGCCGGCGCTCGTGCCCGCCCAGCGGGCCAAGAGGAGCAGGAGCACGAGGATACAGTCGAACCTGGGCCAGAACATCCCTCAAGAACATGAGACCCTCTGCCGGCCAAAACAAACAGAGCATCCAACGGTACCCTCCACCAGGATGCGAAAGAACATCCAAGAAACACAATAAACACGAGGGTACCCTCCTCAAACCGACCTCGATCTTACACCTCCGTCCGACTGTATGGGCAAGTACCAATGACATAACTCAGAGGTCCACGTGAAATCCTCGGGTCGGCGCTGCCAGAGGGCCCCAGCGCCGATCCGAGGAATTCGCGCGGACCTCCGAGTTGTCCTATGCTTGTGTCATTCTTTGTTCCCCGAGAGGAGGAGCAGCAGGAGGAGGAAGAGGAGGGCGAGGAGGAGAAGGGGGAGGAAGAGGAGGAGGAGGAGAGGAGGAGGAGGACCAGTGTAAAGCCAAGACTCATCAACGATGATGAAACACACCCTCCCTCTCAGTCCATCTTCGCAAGCCACGATGGGGCGTCATTTCCCCTGAAGGACTTGCCTCAAGCAAGTACAAACACTATTCTCAGGATCTCAACGCCACGATCTAATATGTCTGCTACGCCCTGGCGATCCTGAGTCGTGCCAAAACACCATTCGTTTTTTCGGTTTTCAACACCGCGAATCAACGAAACTTGTGCGCCATGACAATCTTGAATCGGTAGGCGAAACATGAGAATCAATGAAACTCATGGAACTGATGCGCGCGAGTTAAAGTGAGATCCACATTTTGAAAAGGAACCGCCCTCAATCAGTGAGTCTTCCAGGTTTTCCCCACCCGACAAGTTGGGGTTGTTGGATTTCAAGAACAAGCCCCCCGGCCAACCCCTCCCTGCATACCGCGTCCGCCAGGACTCCAAATTGTCACGATGATCCGTTGGAATCCTGGTTGTCCCGTATCGCGCCCAGCCACCCCCACCCTGCATACCTAGGCAGCCAGACACCAAATTGCCCCGATGATCCCGAGTCGTGGGTGTCCCACCGCGCGCTTTCGGCGAACACGATTGAACGCAACATGTCGGAACAGAACATGACAGAACGGAACGAGGCATGACATAACAAAACGTAACAACAGCATGACAAACTAGAACAAAACAGAACGTCACAAAAAAAGAGCGCGACATAATTGACAACGACATACCATAACACAACAACTCAAAACGTAACATAACACACCTTGGCAGAACCGATATCATGACACAACATCGCAAATCAAACCATAACACGACAGCCAAGCATAGCGACAACGATCACGACATAACATATCATGATACAACATAACGTGACACCACAAGGCACGATCATGGCGAACAATAACAGAACCGAACATAGCACCCCCATGACAAAGTACAACGCTACATAATATCACATAACATACCAACACATGACATGACACAAGACGGCGTACGATCACAAAACGTATCATCGCCAATTCAATCATAACAAACATTAGCAAACCGTGCCATAGTATACCATGAAACGGCATCACCAAATCATAACAGGGCAAGATAACATCAGAACATAGCGACGACGAGCACGACGAACCACCACATGACACAACGCAACATGGCAGACCACAACACGGGCATGACGGCACATGACAGGATATCGCATAGACACGTCATGAAAATGCATCGCGTACCGTCACCTAGCATATCATTTCGCCACATGGCATCGCAACATGTGGTTGCACACAAGAGAGCGTTGCATACCTTGGCGCGAACCTGGCAGGACATAGCGTAGCTTCACAGCGCACCGCGTCGCATAACATTACCAGACCACACCAGCAGAACATAACGTCACATACTAGCAGAGGGCATCACAGTATAATATACAGAGACGAGCCGCAAGCAAACACACCATCACAAAACAAAGCACACCATAACATGACGTAACAGAAGACGGCAAAACACATAACAAAATACCATCGCCGAGCATCGCAGAATACAATTTGGCAACACATCTCAACCTATGACGCAGCATTACATTTACTCATCACGCAACAACATGAGCAGAACGACGACGAACACGACATAACGCAACATGACATAACATATCGTGACGTAACAATACAAATCATTTGAAACGAATACAAACACATAGTTAAGTTGAAGGAACTTCTTGCTAAATGAAGAAAGCCTTTTAGTAAAGTGTTGTTGCTCTGTTGCGCGACAGCGGCGGCGGCGCGTTCGAATTGCAGAACCACACCCTGCGCTCGCGCCATGAATCTGTTGTCAAAGGAGTATCTACAAGCCGCTGAAAATAGGTCCAACGATCGCCGCGCCCCCATGTAACGCGACCCTGGACACTCGAGCAAATGCATCGAAGGGTGAACTGGCAGGGAAGACAGGGGCCCCCCGCCTTCCGACCGGGCCCTGTGCCCGCATCCCCTGGGCTTCACTAAGGCAGACCGCGGACTTTACTGAAGCGAAGCAACGGCTCTACTGAAGCGAAGACGCGACCCTACGAAAGCGAGGAAACGGCTTCACTAAAGCAAAGGAGCGGCTTTAGTACAGGCGCGTCGATCAATGTTTTCCGAACAAAACACGACGTTTTACTAAAGCAACGAAAACAGCTTCAGTAAAACAGAGAGGCGGTTTGGGTAAAAATGCGCACAGAAATTTCGCTCCTCCCGTAAAATCTGGCGCGCGACTGCAGGAACGAGGGCGGAGCGCAAGTTCACCCGTGGGCCTGGGCCCTGTCGCCGCCGTCGCCGCGATGCTCGTCGTCGACGCCGTCGCCGTTGCCGCCGTCGTCGTCACCCTTGGCGCAGACGCCGCAGTCGTCGTCGCCGTCGCTGTCGTCGTCGCCGCGACGCCCGCGCATGCATGTTATTACCAGCGGCGGGTCGCGCGCGACCGCGCGCCATTCCGCTCGTTTTGCCGCTCCGACGCGGGCCAAGGCGGACATCGTGTTGTTTTCTTCCACCCTCAACTTTTTGCAAGTAGCAATGGGGAAATTAACTACGCCTCTGGGATCCGAGGAGGAGGAAAGGCAGGGGGGAGAGGTCCGCCTTCGCTCGCTCCTCTTCCTCCTCCTCCTCCTCCTCCTGCGTCGACCGCCTCCTCTTGCTCCTCCTGCTGATGCTCTGCCCCTTCCTCTTTCAACGGGCTGCGGCGCTCGATCCGTTTCGCACCGCACGTTTTCGAAACTTGTTTTTTCGCCCCGGGGTTTCTTTCAATTTCGTTCGTCAGGAGATCTGGGGTTGGATTAGACACAACGGAATTCGCCAAGCGGGCCGATCGCCGCACTGGCCGAGACCACAGGGCCCCGCGAGCAGACCTCCACCAATTAGACGACCGCGCGCCGTCGGGAACAAATGCTTAAGTTTTCGGTGTGGATCGCTCGAAGCCGTATAACTTAAAACGACTGCGCACGGTGCTTAAGCGAGCACCAAATTTTGAAAACGAACCGCCCTCAATCCACAAGACTCCTGCAATGTTTTAAAGCGAATGTGCGCGGCACTAAGGCGACCACAACATTTTGAACACGAGCCGCCATCAATCCGTGAAATCCGCCGACCCCTTGTGGGTCTCTAGGCGTGTGAGATAGTTCCCCCCGCATAACCCCCCCAGGGACCCCAAACCGGAGATTTGACCCCCCCCCCGGCCCGGCGCGAGCGCACCACGAGGCTTTTCAGGACCCCAAAAAGCTTAAAGACAAGCCAAGAAGGCCCCAAGAGGCCTCCAAGACGGCCACGAGGGCCCCGAGACACCAAACGATCGCTCCAAGACGCCCAAAATGGCCCAAAGACGGGCTAAGTGGCCTCCTAGACGGCCCAAGAGGTCCCCACGAGGCCCCAAGAGGCCTCAAAGATGCGCCCCAAGAGGGTCCCTAGACGCAAAAATTGACCCATTCCCTTTCTAAAACGTACAATGCTTCACAAGGTCGCCTTCTGGGCTTTCCGATGCTCCCAGACGGCCCAAGAGGCCCCCAATACCGCCCCAAGACGGTCCAAGAAGCCTGCAAGAGGGTCCCAAGATAGCCCAAGACGGCCCAACAGGCGTCCAAGACGGCCCAAGAGGGCCCCGAACACGGCCCCAAGAGCGTTCCAGGAGCGCTCCAAGTGGCCTGCAAGAGAGCTCAATCTGGTCCCACACGGTCCAAGAGCGATCAAAAACACCGCAGATGGCCTCCAGACGGCCTAATATGCCCCCAAAAAGGCCCCGAGAGGCATCCAAGACGCGTCCCAAGAGAGCCTGTGGACGCAAAAAGTTGGCCCGTTCCTTTTCGTGAAACGTACATTTTTCACCAATTCGCCGATTGGGCTTTCCGATGCTCCCAGAAGGCCCAAGAGGCCCCCAAGTCCGCCCCAAGACGGTCCAAGAAACCTCCAAGAGGGCCCCACGACAGCCCAAGAGGGCCCCGAGACGGCTCAAGAGGCGCCGAAGACGGCCCAAGAGAGCCCCGAATACGGCCCCAAGAGCGCTCCAGGAGCGCTCCAAGTGCTTCCAAGAGAGCTCAACATGGTCCCAGACGGTCAAAGAGCGATCAAAGGCATCCGAGATGGTCTCCAGATGGCCCAAGACGCTCACAAGAGGCCTCCAAGATACGTCCAAAGAGGGTTTCTAGACGCAGAAATTTGCTCATGTCCTTTGTAAAACGTGTACTGTTTCACAAATTCGCCTTGTGGGTTTTCCGACGCTCCCAGACGGCCCAAGAGGCCCCGAAGACCGCCCCAAGACGGCCCAAGAGGCCCCCAAGACGTCCCAAAATGGCCCCAAGACGGCCCAAGAGGTCCCCAAGACGGCCCAAGAAGGCTCCAAGACGGCACCAAGAGGGGCCCGCCCCCACGAGCCCCACGAGCCCCAGGGGGCCCCAAGAGCACTCCAAGAGGCCGCCAAAGGCCCCCAAGAGGCCGCCAAAACGCTCCACGGAGCCCCCAAGAGGCCCCCAGGAGGCCCCCCAAAGACCCCCAGACGCTTCCGTATTGCGAGCCGCGAAGCCAACTGCAATGCACTCCGCGCATACAGCCTTGCTCTTCCTCGTGAAGTGCTCACTATCTTGCTCGGCGCTAATGTGCTGCTGCCGCGCGAACTGTTTAGTGCGCGCTGCGAACGTCGACAGCCTCTTCACCCGTTTCGACTCATCTGCCACATCTTTCGCGGTGATGCGTCGCTGATCACAGCTTCCGCACACCACTCTTGCTCCTTTCGTCTTCCGGTGGTCCTCCACTTGGTTGCGGGTCGAAAGGCCGACCTCCCAGAAGAACACCCCGCACCCGGGCGCACAGCACGCAAGGCGCTCGCAAAACACGCCCCAGACCACCGGCATCACGCAAACATTTGGACCCCCTACGTATCTGCCACCACCCGCGCGCGACACCGCGACCTCACACAAGACGCCGCTCGCCACAAACTCCTGGCCTCGCAACACTCACAGAAGGGGTCGGCGGATGTGGCGCAAGCCTGTAGAATCATTGCATTGTTTAACAACGGCTGTGCGCGGCGCTAATGCGAATACCTCTTTTTGAAAACCACCCGCCCTGAATCCGTTAAACTACTCATTCCAAATGCTTGAAACAAATATGTCCTCCATCTGTGAAACTGTTGCCAATGCCTTAGCTTCATGGTCATCAATGGAGAAGATGTCTCAAGCGAAACGCCCGGCCCGCCATTCCGACCGGCCTAGGGGTGCGACAGGGAGGGGCTATATATATATCTACAATCGGCGAGCGCGTTCCACTACTCGAAAAGTAACTACTCGCACATGGCATGGATCCCCCACGGCGAATCTACGATGAAGTACATCAAAGCAGACATGTGTTTTTTCTCGGGCGTTTGCGAGTAGGCACTTTGCGAGTAGTGGAACGCGCTCGGCGATATAAGGAAGAGGAATGGAGGAGGAGGAGGAGGAGGAGGAGGAGGAGGAGGAGGAGGAAGGGAGGGAGGAAGGGATGGAGGAGGGGAGGGAGGAAGGGAGGAAGGGAGGAGGAGGAAAGCCGAAGGAGCAGCGCGAGAAGAAGGTCCCCCTTCCCCCTGGGGGGTTGCCGCCACAATGGCCTGGGAGCCACCGCGGTGGCACCCCTCGCCCGCCAGCCTCCGGCAGCGCGCCGGCGGAAGGAGCCTCGGGGAGGGGGGGAGCGAGCGAGCGAGGGGTGGGCGCAAGTGGGGGGGGGGAGGGAGTCCTCCTCCTCCTCCTCCTCCTCATCCTCCTCCTGCTCTTGCTCCTGGTCCTCCTCCTCCTTCTCCTCCTCTCCTCCTCCTACTACTCCTCCTCCTCCTCCCTCTCCTCCTCCTCCTCCACCTCCTCCTCCTCTTCCTCCTCCACCTCCTCCTCTTCCTCCTCCTCCTCCTTCTCCTCCTCCTCCGCCTCCTCCTTCACCCCGCCTCCTCCTCCTCCTAGGGCTAAGGCTGCGGACGGTGCAGTCGACCCGCACGGTAAGGATGGGTAACCATCCCAAGGGTACCCTTGCATCCTTGCCTGCTCGGCCCATCATCATCATCATCGTCATCATCGTCATCGTCATCATCATCATCATCATCATCATCATCATCATCATCATCATCATCATCATCATCATCATCATCATCATCATCATCATCGTAATCATCATTATCATCATCATCATCATCATCAGCAGCAGCAGCATCAGCATCAGAAGCAGCAACATCAGCATCAGCATCAGCATCAGTCTCATCATCATCAGCATCATCATCACCATCATGCTCATCCTCATCCTCATCCTCATCAGCATCAGCATCATCATCAACATCATTATCATCATCAACATCGTCATCGTCGTCGTCATGATGATGCTGCTGATGCTGATGGCGGTGGTGATGAGAACGGTGGATGGTGAATGATAAATTGGACCGGCATCGCGCAACTCAAAATTTGACGCTCTGCGAAGTGCCGGATCGAAGCCCGCCTCGATCATGTCATCCAGGTGCGCAGAATCCCCTGCAGGGAAGTACGCTCAGAAGACGTCTAGGCAGCCGCATGGGCCCAACAGGCGGGGTACTGCAGCCCTCGAAGCGCACGCTGCCGAAGCGCTTCACGAAATCGCCCTTCGCTGTGATCCCGACACCTGCGCCTGCTGCCGAGGGGCCGAGTCCACCAAAACGAGCAGCCTGGCGGATTCCGCCACAGACTGCATCGGTCCGCTGAACCGTGGGTCTCCGACCAGCAGCCGATGCCGTGGGAGGCCATCAGCCTGCGCACCATCTGTGAGCGGTCCCGGTGCTTGTCCGGGCCCGCGGCGAAAAGGGCCTTGGTGTTCCAGGTGGACAAGGGGGATGGGGTGGGGGGGCGCGGCGTCGGTGCCAGACGTCGATGCCCGCTCTGACCTTGGAGCCGACTCACGAGCACGAGGGCGGAGGCGACTGGCGGGAACGCCAGCAGGGTGGAGGTGGCGAGGAAGTGGAGCCCCTGCGAGCCCCTGGAACCTGTGGAACACCCGCGCCCTCAGGAGCCCGACCGTCACCACCTACCGGGGCGCGAGGGGTAGGATGGACGGGGACTGACCTGACCCTGGCGGGTGCGCCCTGCGCAGCGGTGGGGCGTCGCTTCAGTGAGGGCTGGTGCACAGCCCAAGGGACCCAGACCCCCACATGTCATGAACAAATCATGACGGGAGGCTTCGCGCTATTTCCGACCCCGGCCCCGATCGCTGATTGCGATTTACGAAGAGGCAAGTCGCTGTCTGGAACAGCAGCCGCATCGGCAAAACGTTGCCAAGGGAGCCGATGCAGAGGAAGGGCAGGAATGTGTGGCCACAGCCTGGGGATCAGGTATGGTGACCATCAAAAGTAGAGCTGGAAGAAGAACGTACGCGCGATACCGGATTCGAGCCATCAGCAGCCCTGTTGTAGCCTTAGTCGACCTGGACCATAGCACTCGGATGCACAAGAGTGCAGCGGAGGGAGAGGTCGAGGTCCAGCAGCCAGCGCATGGTGCCATCGGCTTGAGAGAATGACGCTCAAGGATCACGTCGTCGTCAACCGTATATGGATCTTTTCTGCCGATGGCCATCGCCGATACAAGGAGCTGCCGCTTCAGCCAGCACAAGCGAAACCCGACGCCGATGGTGGACATGCCGAGGGGGAGAAAACGGTCAACACGAGTCCGAAGAATCTCAGCACTGCTGCAAATGCTCCAGACGGGGTCCCTAGCTATGATCATGCAAAAATCCGTGGACGACTGGCCGCGCAGGAATGAGCAGAGCTGCTCTGTCGGCAGGTCCACGACGAGGCCGAAGATGCCAGAGGCTCGCGATAATGGCGTTCGTGGAAGCACAATCGCTGGGAGAGTCCGCCAGCCCGTGCGCGCGATTCGGAAGCAAGGCCTCGACGAAGTTGGCGAAGACCATGCGTACCTGGCAACACCACCTCGACCGGCTGGGGCATCAAGCTGACGTCCTCGACCGACGTAACATGCATCTCCCCAAGAGTTGGGTGAGTCCATGAGAGCAAGTCTTGTCTTGGGACACCGTGGCCACTCCTGGGTCCGCAAGAGGGCGCTGACACGAGGAAATGCATCTCGACTTGGAAGCTGTCGGGGCCCAGCTGGCGGAAGTGAGGTAGGATCGGGCCACGGGCGGACGTGTCCCCTGGCGCCCAAGCTCTTCAGCTCGTCGAGCTGGTCTCCCCTCTCTCCAGCAGGTCGGCGAGGCGACGGTGCTTGCTGACTGCAGCCGCATGCTGCCCGCAAGGGTAGAGGCCCGCGACCTCTGGGTGATGAGGCTGCCACCATCGGCGTGCGGAGAGGCGAGCACCGCGGCAGTGGCGTCGGATCCCGGCTCCTTCCACCGCGGCAACTGGTCAATATGCAGCTGGCGTCAGGAGCCGCGAGCATCCGCAAGGCCCTCCACGCGCGGGCTGCCGCGGAGGCTACGGCACCCCGCGCCTGAGCAGCCATGGCACGATCATTGGAACTCCAGGCGGCGTCGTCGGCAAGAGACAGAAGCAGCGCAGCCGTCCTGGCACGAGAGGCGAGACCATTGTCAGTGGGCTCCGGGCCAAAGAGGGGGCCCGTGCCCAACAGCGACCAAGAGTCCTGCGCGTCTAGCCGACACACCTGCTCTCTCGGGATGTTGTTGAGACCTCGCACGTGTGTAGGAAGGGCCACCGCCACTCGCACCGCGGCAGCAGCTGGAGCGAACTCAAGGTGCGGAGTGTTCCCGATTCGATTGAGAGGTGGAGATCCTCCAACGGCAAGTGGAGGGGAGAGACAACCCTAGGTCCTGTCGAGGCGGCCGCGGCAACCGGCGGAGCGCCAGGACGGGAAACCGCCTCTTCGACGTGAATGCCGAGATCCGTCGATGCCGAGATCGGCGCCCCCATGAGTAAGAGAAGCGTCACCTTAGGCATGGAGGAGGGGGAGGAGGAGGAGGAGGAGGAGGAGGA
>CAUYUJ010021673.1:0-82374 GCA_963575745.1 Prorocentrum cordatum | reverse complement strand
AGGGTGGGCTCCCTACGGGGCCGCAAAAACGCGTGAGGGTGTACCGAAATGATTTTGGCGGACGCGTTTAGCCGCAGCCACTGTGGCCTTAGGTGGAGCTCCCTATGAGGCCACGAAGCGTGTGATTGGTGTGTGACGAAATCAATGTGGCGGACGCATGCAGCTGCAGCCTCTGGGGCCTTAGGTGGAGCTACCCATGGGGCCACGGCGTGTGCGAGGGTGTGCCGAAATGAGTGCGGCGGACGCATGCGACCGAAGCCACTGGGGGCTTAGGTGAATCTCATGATAGGGCCACGAGGCGTGCGAAGGGTGTTCCGAAATAGGTGTGACGACGACTGTGATGATGACGATGATAGTAGTGTTGACTGGTGATGACATGCGGAGGGCAGAGGCAGTGATGCGAGGAGGGAAGAGGGAAGAGGAGTGAGGAGGAGGAGGGCTAGGAGGAAGGTCAGGACGCGATGCGCTGTCTCTTCAAAACGAGGGCCCCACACACACAAGAGGGTTTGGAAGATGTACGCGTCCGAGAGATGCCAGGGCGGAGGACCAGTTGAGAGAACGGCGGCTCCCCGCCCGAGGTCCGCTCAAAATCAGCCCCCGGAGCCCTCCAGGGTCCATCCTGACCCAGTTGTCGAGGCGGATCCAGCCATAGCGATGAGAAGCCTGGGGACCGAAGTCTGAGGAGGACCTCCGCAGGACCTCCCTCCGGGACCCCCCCCGATCCTTCACCGGGGCGCGCCGGCGCCCGCCGCACGGGGAGCGCTGCCCGCCAGCCCTGCTGCTCCTGGGGCCCGCGGACCCGGGCTTCGCCGCGGCGCCGCGGGGCGCGGGCGGTCGGCTGCCTCTCTCCAGCGGGGCCGTCCTCTTGCCGTCTCCTTCGCCCCCCCCTCCGCTCTTCGCAGCCGCAGCCGCAGAAACCTTGCGCCACACTGCGCGCGAGCACAGCTGGAACAAGATGGCCGTGCCTTCGGGGGGGGTTCTTCGGCAGCCGCTCCGGAGCAGGCTTGGAAGGCAGGTCTGCCCAAGAGTGCCCAGGAGGAGGAGGAGGAGGAGGAGGAGGAGGAGGAGGAGAAGGGGAAGGAGGGGGATGATGATGATGATGATGATGATGATGATGATGATGATGATGATGCTGATGATGATGAAGATGATGATGATGATGATGATGATGATGCCGATGAGGGTGATGAGGGTGATGAGGATGATGAGGGTGATGAGGATGATAATGATGATGATGATGACGATGATGATGATGAGTTTGATGGTGATGATGCTGATGATGGTGATGAGGATGCTGATGCGGATTATCATGCGGATGATGCTGATGGTGATGATGATGATGATGATGAGGATGATGGTGGTGGTGATGATGCTGTTGATGGCTATGATGATTGATGATGGTGAGGAAGATGGTTATGATGATGATGATGCTGATGCTGATGATGGTGATGTTAATGATGATGAAGAGGGAGGAGGGGTGATGATACTTATGATGATGGTGGTGATTATGATGTTGATGATGATGGTGGTGATCCGAAAAACTGCCGAGAAAGCCTTCCTTCCGTGATTCTTTCACGACGCAGGCTCATACGTCCGACGCCTTGACTTTTTTCACTACGAGGCCCCCGAACATCTCGACCAGCTCCCCAGGGCGGTTCCTTCATCGCGAGTCGCTTTTCCCTAACACCGGCGGTGGACAAACCTCCCTTGAGTAAACCCCCCCTTAGTGAAAACGGCCAGGGACCGACACCGGCGGACCTGGACCCGCAACAATGACAGCCGCGACGCCCTCTCGCGAAACGAAAACGGCCAATTCCTTAATCGACGTGTCAGGGTAGGAGGTCTATCCACCTCCGACTGGTACAAAAATACGCTAAGGCACATACGGTTCGTGTCGTGCCGACTTCGGCGTTGGCTTCTGACCGCGGAGATCTTTCAACCTTACCTTGAACGATCGGCCGTTTCCGAAACGTGCAAATCGTTCCACATCGAACGATTCTAGGTCGCCCGCGGCGTTCAACGTTGAACTTGACCAGGGACCGACCGTCCGGCATTCCTATAGGCCTACCACGACATGTTCATAGAACCCACAAATGTTCTAAGAACAGACACAATGTTCTTAAAACATATTCCCGATGTGTTAAAGCAAAGCAGTCCCAACCAGAAATGTCCTGAGGACGTGGAAACCGCAAGCGGTTCTTAGAACATTGTTCGGTAGGCCTATAGGCACGCCAAGACGCTTCGCCACTGCTTGATGAACGCCGCTAGCGGGGCCGCCGCCGGTCGGCACGACACGAACCTGCCGTACACATGGCCGCGCCAGGAAAGGGGGGGGACGGGCAGCCCTGGACCGCCCGGACCGGCAACCCGTCTGGCAGCCGCTTCGCTTCTGACAGCATCGCAATGTATGCAATAATCGCACTCCCGCGTTCCAGGGTCCGGCTGGAAGAAGGAACACTTACTTTTCAAAAGGGGCTCAGTCGTTCCTCTGTTTTGCGTGCGTTCCGCTACCTTTTTGGCGGCGACCCACCTGGTGTTCCCTCGGACTTCGTAGACTTGCTTGGAAAACACGGGGCTTCGTTCCTTATTTATCGTTCCGTAGGTCAGGCCGAATACTGTGATGCCGGCTATATGTGTTGTCCAGACGGCCACGGTCCCATGTGAGAACACAATAAAAGAGCACATGTCCAAGTCACGACCTCCTGTGCTCCTCGACCCACCTCTGCACCTTCGTTGCTATGAGGGTGTTGTTTGACGAGGTAAGTTGACTGTCCCAGGGCATGGCGAGGGCACTCAGACGCCCCAGACCCCATGCTTCTGCGTCACTTTTCGGGCCGCATCGATCTGTGAGGTTCCTGGGGCCCGAGGCAAGGCACAACCATCACAGCAGCGAAGAATCTGCGACGCCAGGAACTGAGGGCACGTTGGAGGACTGGACTCGTCCACGGCGACGCCAAGGCTTGGCAACGCGCACACGGGGGTGTGGGGGAGGGGGGAAGGCTTCTCAAAAGGAGGAAGTTGGGCGCCCGAATTATCCAGGGTAACTGGGGCCCGGGGCAACTCGGGTTTGGATTCCCGAGAAACGAACCCGAGTTAGCCCTGACCCGAATTACCCCTGATGATCTGGGGCTCTGGACGCCCGAATTATCCGGGGTAACTCGCGCCCCGGGGTAACTCGGGCTCGGACTCTCGAAAAACGAGCCCGACATCGCCCTGACCCGAGTTGCCCCTGTTGCTTCGGGGATCTGGGCCCCCCCAGACCCCCGACGCCCTGACTTTCTCATGACGCGACCCCCGGAGGTCCGGACCCATTCCTCGGGACCGGTTCTTCATCCCCGGTCGTTTTTTGACGCTTTGGTGGCGCGCACATGAGGGTGGAGGGAAGGGGGGGGCTTCTTAGAAGGAGGCTGCTTCTTCGAAGGCGCCGGCCTTACATCTACAGATACGGCCCGCGCCTTCTAAGAAGCAGGGGTGCTTCTAAGAAGCCCTCCCCCCTTCCCCCACCCCCCTCTGCGCGTGGCCGAACGCTCCTGAGGGCCGGGCCCCTGGAGGTCCGGACCCACTCCCCGGGACCGGTTTTTCGCCCCGAGTCGTTTTCTGGCGCTCCTGAGGGCCGGCGAGGGCCCCGAGAGGCCCAACACGGCGAAAAAAAAACACCGCCTCGCCTTTTTCGAGGGCCGGCAGGGGCCCCCGGAGGCCGAAAATATAGCGCAAAACCTCTCGCGGTGTGATTTGTCAGGCCCCGAGGGGCTCTGGCCTTAAGTCGGGCCTGTCCCCCTACAGGGGGATTTTCGACGAAAAATAGAAATACCCTCAACATAATAAAAGATACTCCAGAGATAATCTGGGGACTATTTTTACCGTATCTTTCTCCACCTTTTTGGTGCATTTGTGGGGTATTATTTTTTCCTTCGTCGAAGATCCCCCCTGTCGGAGGACATGCCCGCGACGTACCCCCCCGAGGAGCTGTCCGCGCCTGCATAAGGGGCAAACAAACCTACCTCGCTTTTGACCACCCTCGCTTCCAAGAGATACCAAGCGATGCCAAACTACGGCCCGTACTGGTCAGGCCGCTCGACGAGGAGGCGCGTGGTATGGCTTGGCTTTGCCTGGAAGCGAAAGCGGGGGAGGTAATTCACGCTCTGACTGCAGCCTGGCCTGCCGCGGGCGCCCGCGGCCGCCGGTCCGCGCGCGGCCGCCGGCGGGCGGCCGGCCCCGCGCCCCGGCCGGCGGCCGCGCGGCGCGCGCCGCGCTCGGCGGCTGCCCGGCGGAGGGCGGCGCGGGCGGCCGCACTGGTCGCCTCGCGTCGGGTCGCGTCGTTCCTCCTCCTTCCTCCTCCTCCCACCTCTCCTCTCCCTCCTCCTCCTCCTCCTCCTCCTCCCTCCTCCTCCTCCTCTCCCCCTCTCCTCCTTCCTCCTCGAGCTCCTCCTCCCCCTCGAGTCATGGAAGAATCACGACGCGCGGTTTTTCGCTATTTTCGGCCTCTGGGGGCCCTCACCGGCCCTCATGGACCGTCAGACAACGACTCAGGATGAAAGGCCGGTCCCGGGGAATGGGTCCGGACCTCTGGGGGTCGCGTCATGAAAAAATCACGACGTCGGGGGTCTGGAGTCGGGGAGGGGCAGAGCCTGCACTGGGCCTGCTTTCCACCACCACCACCACCACCAGGAGTTGGAGGGGGAGGGGGTCCTCCTCCTCCTCCTCCTCCTCCTCCTCCTCCTCCTCCTCCTCCTCCTCCTCCCCGTCCTCCACCTCCTTCCCCCCTCCAACTCGTGGTTTTGGTGGTGGTGGTGGTGGTGGTGGTGGTGGTGGTGGTGGTGGTGGTGGTGGAAAACAAGCCCAGCAGAGCCCCCTTTGGCGAAACCTCCTCCTCCTCCTCCTCCTCCTCCTCCTCCTCCTCCCCGTCCTCCACCTCCTTCCCCCCTCCAACTCGTGGTTTTGGTGGTGGTGGTGGTGGTGGTGGTGGTGGTGGTGGTGGTGGTGGTGGTGGAAAACAAGCCCAGCAGAGCCCCCTTTGGCGAAACGTGGCTTCTCAGACCTCGGGCGTCTCGATAAACACGAGGCGGAGGTTTTGCGCCGCTTTGGGCCTCTCGGGGCCCTCGCCGGGCCTCGGGGCCGTCAGAAAACGACTTGGGATGCAAAACCAGTCCCGGGGAAGCGGTCGGGAGGTCGGAGGCCAGCGTCTCGAAAAAATCGAGACGTCGGATGTCTGGGCTGCTGAAAACGACCTCGGGCCCACACCTGGCGGGCGCAAGCCCTGGAAAACGACGGCCGCGGCGCCCTCTCGAGAACCGAGACCAGACAATCCACCAATCGACGTGTCGGGGTGGGGTTTCCCTTCCACCCACGACTGCGGCGTGAGGAGGCAACCCCCGCCGTCCTCCACGCCGAAAGCGGACTCGACAAACGCGTCGACGAGGCCCAGGGTTCGGTCGGGCATGTCCTCCAACAGGGCGATGTTCGACGAGAAGAAGAAAAACAATAATCAACAACATGTCATACATTGTTCAAAAATTCGCGAAAAATCGTCTCCATCTTATTTTTGTTTGACTATTTTTGAGCGCTCCTCCTGTAGGGGGGCACGCCCGACTTGAGCTTAGAGCGGAGCGTGCGGCACGGTGGCGGGCAAGGGCCGAGCGGGGGGCCTCGTTCCCGCGGACAGCCGCCGGCGTCGACGCCGGGTCGGCGGCCAGGGACAGCCCCTCAAATCCTGGCCTTGCAAGCGTTCTGCATTCGGGAAAAAATGCGCCACATTTCGGGCCCGAGGGCCATCACAGATCGATGCGGCTCGGCAGGAACGGCGCGGAGAGAGGGGGCTTGGGGCTCTGGTCGCTGTTCTTCGCGATGACGCATGTGCTCTGCAACGTCAGATATGAAGGGCCATTTGGGTTTTCGTAGGAATGGCTTATGGCTATGAAGCTTGATAAAAGGGGCCATTCAGAAAAATCAAAGCGGCTTAGGCCAAATTCAGCCCACGAGCGCGGGATTCAGCGAAATTTAACGGGATCATGCCGAATCAGGCCAAAGAGCCCACGGATGCGTACACCAGCGCAGAGGCTGCATTAAATCTCCCAGGAGAGTCATCCTAGGAAGCGGGTGAAAACCCAAGCATCTGGCGCGTCGAAAAAAAACAGGCGGCTGGCTTGCAATCGTGCGTGGTTATGGGAGCCGGTAACGTTTCAGCGAGGCCTGGTGTGCTGGCAGGCGCAGAGCCCTGCCGCAAGACTGTTCCTTCCCGGGGCGTGAAGAGGAAGAAAGGAAGAAGCCCTCTGCGGCCCAAAGGGGGTCCTGGTTTGTGTTGGCGGCGAGCGAAGGGGGGAAGTGAGAAGGAGAAGGCCTTCTCAGAAGGCGGCGGGACTTCTCAGAAGCCCTCGCGCCTTCTGAGAAGTATTTTCTGTCTTCGGGGAAGGCTCAGAAAACTTCTCAAAAGGCCGAGGCACTTCCGAACCTTCTGAGAAGGCCTGGGCCTTCTCCTTCTCACTTCCCCCCTCGCTCGCCGCCGATTCTGGATATGGCGCGCCGCGATCCCGGCGCATCACTGGACACAGGGCACGAGGTATAACAAGACGACAGCGAGGGGCCGAGAGGGACCACGGGCCGATGCACGACGCGACGGGCCCGACCGAAGCGAGAATACCGATCGAGAAGCCAGGAGCGGAGTGGTAGGTCAGGGCAGGGAGAGGTCAGGAAAGATGCTCCAAAACATGTTTTTTTGGTGGTGGTTCAGCGAGATTGCGCGGGGGATGCGCTCAGGCCGTAAAGACGTGCTGTAGCTGGTCCTGACACTGGCGGTCGTGATCAATACTGCCGCGCCTCTCTCCATAATTAACGAGTCTACATGCGTCTCGTCGGTCTTCGCAGTCACTGCACAATGCCCCAATCATGACTGGGTCGAGAAACCGCGCCTGCTCGCACGGCCGGCCTGGGGCATTGTTGTTGCAAACGCGCGTGTGTGAACACAATCTCGCTCTCTCACTCCCCCGACCTGTGCCATTGGTGACGCGGAGGACCTGTGTCTACTGCCCGTGGCTGGTGACGGGAGGGGGAGTGACAGGCGGGGGGGAACGGGGCAGGGAGGAACACACTGGATGGTGGCAATTGGCGCCTTGAGATATCAAAGTCATAGTTGCGGAGTACGTTCGCACCCATCCCTGCAGCCGTCTTCGTCTGTCAAGGGGCCGCAGGGAGGGCCTCGGTCTCCTCCTCCTCCTCCTCCTCCTCCTCCTCCTCCTCCTCCTCCTCTCCTCCTCCTCCTATCCTCTCTCCTCCTCCTCCTCCTCCTCCTCCTCCTCCTCCTCCTCCTCCTCCTCTCCTCCTCCTCTCCTCCTCCTCCTCCTCCTCCTCCTCTCTCCTCCTCCTCCTCCTCCTCCTCCTCCTCCCCCTCCTCCTCCTCCTCCTCCTCCTCCTCCTCCTCCTCCTCCCTCCTCCTCCTCCCGCCCTCCTCCTCCTCCTCCTCCTCCTCCTCCTCCTCCTCCTCCTCCTCCTCCTCCTCCTCCTCATCCTCCTCCTCCTCCTCCTCCTCTTCCTCCTCCTCCTCCTCCTCCTCCTCCTCCTCCTCCTCCTCCTCATCTCCTCCTCCTCCTCCTTCCCTTTCCCCTCTGATTCGTCTTCGTCTTCTTCCTTCTTCGTGTTGTTGTCTTTCTTTTTCCTCCTCCTCTTCCTCCTCCTCCTCTTCCTCCTCCTCGTCCTCCTCCTCCTGCTCCTCCTGCTCCTCCTGCTCCTCCTCCTCCTGCACCACCCTCCCCCTGCCCCCTCTCCCCCCGTAAGGTTGATAAAACCGTGTGTGTAGGTGTACCACCTCGGTTTTTGGTCTATTACTTCTCATTTGCTTGCTTTCCTGTTGATTATGCTTTTCGTCATCTTTAAAGGGATTGCCCACAATAGTGGAATGCAGCACGATTCCTGTTGTAGCAGATTTTAAATTGAGTTCTTTTGTGGGGAATTAAAAGGGAATTCTGTTCACGGTGAATTGCAAATTGTTTCCTTTTGTGGCGGATTACAAAAGGATTCTTTTGTGGAGGATTACAAAAGGATTCCTTTTGTGGAGGATTACAAAGGGATTCCCCTTGGTGGAGGAATACACTGGGATTCCTTTTGTGGAGGGTTACAAATTGATTTCCTTTGAGGGCTCTCCTGGAAGTGAACCAGGGGACAAAAGAAAAAAAAACAAAAAAAATCAGAAAATCATTGAACATTAAGAGAATTGCAGGTTTTCAATGATGTTCCAATGTTCTGAAGCAAAAACATATAAACACACAGCATTTTCACAATCCGAATACAAAAAAGCTGTGGTTTCATATGGTTTGGGCTTCAAAACCTTGGAAATGCTGTGTTTTTATATGTTTGTGCCTCAAAACATTGGACATTCATTGAAAACCTGTAATTTTCGCAATTTTCAATGATTTTCTGATTTTTTTTTGTTTTTTCTTTTGTCCCCTGGTTCACTTCCAGGAGAGCCCTCGAGGGAAATCAATTTGTAATCCTCCACAAAAGGAATCCCAGTGTATTCCTCCATCAAGGGGGATCCCTTTGTAATCCTCCACAAAAGGAATCCTTTTGTAATCCTCCACAAAAGGAATCCTTTTGTAATCCGCCGCAAAAAAGAATCATCATGTGATCCTCCACAAAAGAAATCCTTTTGTAATTCTCCACAAAAGAAGTCCTTTTGTAATCTGCCACAAAATAAAACAATGTGTAGTTCACCACCAAAGGATTCCCTTTTGCAATTCAACAACAAAAGAAATCAATTTGTAATCCGCTAATATTGTTTGTTTCGGGCCTCCGGAGGCCGGAGAATCGAGATATCAAGGCTTATTAATCTCTCTGGAACGCGTTTCGGCGCTCACCCACTGGAAGTAAGAGGGGTGAGGAGGAAGAGACGGCGGTGGAGGCGGAGGAGGAGGAGGAGGAAAAAGGGTAAAGAGAGGATAACTTTAGTCTGGTGGGCTGTGCTTCCCACTCGATTATGCTCAGTGGAAATCATTATGAGAACGCATTGCTCCCAACGCATCTCGTCATCACCATCATCATCAGCAACATCTTGAAACGCATGCTCGTCATCACCTTCGTCATCAGCAGAATATTGAAACACATACTCATCATCATAATCGTCATCATCAGCATCTTGAAACACATGCTCGTCGTTACCATCGTCATGGGCAGCATCTTGAGACACATACTCGTCATCATCATCATCATCGTCATCAGCAGCATCTTGAAACACATGCTGGTCAGCACCATCGTCATCAGCAGCATCTTGAAACACATGCTCGTCAACACCATCGTCATCAGCAGCATCTTGAAACTAACGCTCGTCATCACCATCGTCATCAGCAGCGCATTAAAACACATGTTCGTCATCACCATCATCATCAGCAACATATTGAAACACATGCTCGTCATCATCATCATCGTCAGCAGCATCTTGAAACACATGCTCGTCATCATCATCATCGTCATCACAAAAAACACCCACCTCTCATATAATCGTACTACAGATGGATCCACTTCCGAGATAATCCTATCACATATGGATCCACCTTCCACAGAATCCGATTAGGAATGGATCCACCCCTGATAAGACCCCACTACAGATGGAACCACCTTAAATATCATATTATGACATATGGAGCCGCCTCTTATATAATCCCATTAGAGATGGGTCCACAACTAATGGCATCACATCAGAGATGGATCCACCTCGAATGGAATCCTGGTACGGATGGACCCACCTCTAATATAATCCTTTTTACACATGAACCCACGTCTGATAGAACCCCATTACATATGCGTCCACCTCGAATATAATTCTATTAACGATGGATCCACCTCTGATAAAAACAAATTAGACATGGATACACCTCTAATGGACTCCAGCTACAAATGGATCCACCTCTAATAGAATCCTAATAAGATGGTTCCATCCCCAATGGCATGCTATTAGACATTGGTCCACCTCTAACAGAATCCTGTGACAAATGGATCCACCTCGGATGGGATCCTATTAAGGATGGACCCACCTCTAGTAGTATCTGATTAGAGATGGATCTAATGGAATCCTAGTGCGGATGGATCCATCTCTAACAGAACCCTATGACAGATGGACCCACCTCTAATCTAATCCTATTACATATGGGTCCACCTTTGAGAGATTCCTATTAGGGATGGATCCACCTACCTCTGATGGGGTCCTACATGACATGAATCCACCTCTAATAAAATACTATTACATATGGATCTACCTCTAATAGGATCGTAATACAAACGGGTCCACCCCCAATTCAATCCTACCAGAATCCTGATACAGATGGGTCCACCTCTGATGGAATCCTATTACAGATGGATCCACATCTACTAGAATCCTGGTACAGATGGGTCCATATCTAATGGAATCCGACTACAGCTGGATCCACAATTGATGGAATCCTATGAGAGATGGGCCCATTTCAACTGAAAGTCTATTACAGATCGATCCGCTCCAAATGGAATCCTAACAGAGATGGGTCCACCTTTTAATAGAATCCTGCTACACATGGATTCACCTCTAACAAAATCCTATTACAGATGGATCCACCTCTAATTGAATATTATTAGAGATGGGTCCACCTATAATGGGATCCGATTAGACATGGATTCACCTGTAAATGGAATCCTATATGAGATGGATCCACCTCTAGTGGGGTCCTATTAGCGATGGATCCACCTCTAAGATCATCCCATTCCAGATATTTCCACCTCTAATAGAATCCGATGAGAGATGGATCCACCTCTCATAGAATCCTAGTAGCGATTGACCCACCATTTACACCCCCTCCCTACAAAAGGTTTTCTTTTGTGGCGGATTGCGAATTGATTCCTTTTGTGGCAAAATATGCAGTGATTCCTTTTGTGTCGGATTACAAATAGATCCCTTTTGTGGCGAATTACAAATGAATTGTTTTTGTGGCGGATTTGAAATGGATTTCTTTTGTGGCGGATTGCAAATTGCTTACAAGGATGATGATGATGCTGGTGATGGCGATGCAACGCAGCAAAACGAGGTGGTACGCACACACGGTTTTATCAACTCCACCCTCTCCCCCCCCAAAGTGCCCTGCCGGCGGCACGGTGGACCGGTGGACCGATGGGAGCCGGGGAGGCGGGGTGGCAGGGGAACGGCTGCGCAGGTGGGGAGGGGAGTTCGAGTGCGGCAACTCGTGTCCGACGTCGGCGTTGGTCTCTGACACCGCGGGGAAAATTCAGCCTTGAACGATCGGCCGTTTCCGAAGCGTGAGATCGTTCAACATCGACCGAGTCTGGGTCACCGGCGGCGCTCGACGTTGAACGCCCGCGGCGGGGTTGCCGCCGGTCGACACCGCGAGAACCTACCGAAGGATATCGACTGTATAATGGACTTACCCCAAAATTGTGTCCCCGTCGAATCTGCAAAGACAAACGCAGATTCGACGGAGCAACACAATTCTGGAAGAGATCCATTCTGCAGCCGATCTCCTACCCGATGAGTGGGAGGGCACGGCACAACACGGGCGGGACAGGGTGGAGGGTGGCGGGGCTCAGGAAAGGGCGGGGGGGGGCAGCAGCAGCATCAGGTCGGGCATGTCTCCCTAATTACCGGCGGGTTCTTGACAAAACATGGAAGATACCCCTAAAAGTGTGCAAACCTGGCAAGACAATTGTAGAAGAATCGTCCCCAGACTATGTTTTTCTGTGGGACCATTTCTCATGATTCGCCCGACGTAATTAACAGCAGCAGCAGCAGCAGAAGCAGCCCGAGTCGTAGCGCGAGGAGCCCGCACGAGCAGGGAAAAAGCGAGGCCCCTCGCGGCGCGAGCCGCCCGCCTGCACCCCCCTGGGGTGGCAGAAACCCCAACACCATGCTCTTAGAACATAACCCCCGGTGTGCCCAAACAAGACAGCCCCAGCCAGAACTGTTCGAAGAACACTCCGTGCAGACCACAAACCGGTTCTCAGAACATCCTCTGGTGGGCCTATGTAGGCGAGCCAGGACGCTTCGCCACTGCTTGACCCCGGGCAGCCTCAGAACCTAAACCCCCGACGTCCTTTTTTATTGACGCGACACCCAGAGGTCCGGACCCATTCCCCGAGACCAGTTTTTCATCCTGCAGCTATCTTTTTACGGTCCTGGAGGCCCGTAAGGGCCCCCGGAAGCCCCACATAGCGAAAAACCGGTCGTCGTGATCTTTTCATGATTCGAGGGGGTCTGGGAGGGATCCCCTCGGGGATCTTCTGACCCGGGTCAATCCAGACCCGGGTCAGCAGGAAACCCAAAACTGCAATGCAGGAAAAAAAAAAAACTGCACCGCAGGTCTTCGCAGACCCGGGTCAGCCAATACGCGCGGCCGCCTCGCGGCCACGAGCGGCTCCCTAACCCGGGTCAGCCAGAGGGGGTCTTCGCAGGATCCTGCAGGATCTGGCGCCCTGGCTGACCCCTGTCTGTATTGACCCCCGTCTCAAGGCTCCCGACCCCCCCCCTTCTCCTCGCGGCCGGCCCTCCTCGCTCGCTCCACGCCCCGCGCCGGCACAGCTCGCTCGCTCCGTGGCCCGAGCTCGCCGCCCGACCGCAGCCGAGCGCGTGCGGCGCCGGAGGCGACCACGCGCACCGGCGGCACCAGGCTTCACGAGGGGGTGGCGTAGGGCTCGGACGGGGCGGGGACGTGTCCTGATGCGGCTGGCTCAAGTCGGGCGCTGCTAGAGGGCCACATGCGAACCCTACCCCTACCCCCCACGATTTCTGAGGGGCAGGGTGGGGTTCACTTCGCTCGCGAGCTCCCGAGCGAAGTGAATCCCACCCTACCCCTCACCGCCCAGAGACGGGGGCCGCCAGGTACCCCGGGCATCTCGGCGCGCACCTCGACGTGGGCGTTTCGCATTGGGGGAGCGGCGCCAGATGGAGGGATCGAGGGTTGCAGGCAGGGGGCCCCCTGACTGAAGGAGCGCTGACATGGATGCAGGCGCGTGGATTGGCGGCGGGTCGCGTTTCCGAAGACAAGCACCGCGTTCCGTCGCCGAACCAGGCAGCACTATAGCCTTACATGTCGGGGGTGCCTTCCCCGATCCGTGGATCTGGCGCCCGCGCGCCAGATCCACGGATCCCTCCTCCACGTCGGCGTGCGCCCGGCTGGAGGAGCCCCCCCGGGCCCCAGCGGTTGAACAAGATGCGCGCCTGTCGCCACACGCCCGCTTGTTGCCCCTTCCTTGCAAGCAGCTAGGGGGCCACATGCGAACCCTACCCCTAACCCCCACCCTGGTCCTCCGCTTGCGCACCGTTCCCATGACTCCGTGCTCCCCCGGTCCACGGCGGCGCGGCAGGGTGGCGGCGGGGGGCGGCTGTCGGGGATCTGCCGACCCGGGCCAACGCAACGCAAGCCCGGGTCGGTCAGGCCTTGCAAGATCCTGCAAGCTCAGGCCTGGAAATGGGCACCAACACCAATACAAGGGGTTGTCCCCACGAGGGGAAGATGATCCTCAATTCCAGTGTTGGTGGTACTATTTCCGCCACCTTGGAAGTCCGAATATTACCACCATCACCGAGGCACACCGCCGAAATTGGTGTTGGTGTCCACTTCTAGGCCTGCGATCCTTCAGGACCCCCCAGGATACTGCAGGACCCTGCGCGCCCGCCCGGGCCAGTGCACCCCTGGCTGGTGCAGGACCCTGCAGGACCCTGCGCGCTCTGGCCGGCGCATGTCTGAATGGACCCCCGTCTCTGAGTATCGTTTCACCGATCCCCATCCCCAGCGGCATGGTCTGGGCCCCACTGGCCGATTTGCCCCCCTAGATGGGGATATAGGCCGTCCCCTTCGGCTTTCGAGGGGTGTATCCCCAACTGGGGGGGGTGAATTGGGTGGGGGTCTCGACGGGGACGGGGATGGGGATGGGGGTCGGATAAACGATACGGAGTCTCGAGGCTCCCGAGGCTGCAGAGATCCCCCCCCCACCCCGGGTGGTCACAGAAGCGGGCGCGGCGGTCGGTGTACGCGTGGCCGCACGGGCAGGCCTCCGCGCGGGGGGCGGGCGGGGGGGGGGAGGGGGGGGAGAGAGGAGGCCGCGAACCAGGGGGGCGTGTCAGGGCGGGGGGCCGAGGGGAAGGAAGGAGGCAGGCGACGCCCGCTGCGCCGAAAGAGCACCGCCGATGACCGACCTGGCCGCACTCCGGGGAGGACAGAGCAGGATCAACCTCACAATGAAAAAGCACCCCGACGAGGAAAGCCGGTCAGGAAGCGCACCCAGAGAAGGAACCGAACACAGGACAGTGCCGTTCAGTAGACGCCGAAAGCCGTTTTGCAAACGCCAGTTATGGGGGCCGGAATGTCATAGGGTCCAATTGTGGTCGGTTGTGCCCCACTTGCGGCCGCCCCGTCTTCTCCTCTCCCATCCGCCCGCCCCCCCCCCATGAGACAGCACCACCTGCAGCGCCAGAACTGCAGGCCAGACCTGGGAAGCTCTCCGGAAAATAATGGCAATAGTGCGTGGACGCCTAAACAATCGATTGATTCGTGCAACACTTGTGGAACCCTGCGCGTGTGGGATCCTATGCGTGTACCTACCCCGAGCCGCCGTGCGTGTGGCCGCGACGCCTAAACAGTGTGTGTGTGTGTGAGTGCGTGTATGTGTATGTGTATGTGCTTCTTTTTGTTTGTGTGTGTGTGTCGCAACGCGTGCGCTTGACCAACCAATGGTGCGTGTGTGTGGAACCCATGTGTGAGGAACCTGTGCTGTGCGGAACCCCGTGCTCCTGGAGGCGCTTCGTGCGGAGCCTTGCGCACGTGGAGCCTCATCGTACGTTTGTGCGCGTGTGTGTGTGTGTGTGTGTGTGTGTGTGTGTGTGCGTTTGTAACCCGAAGCCTATGCGCATGGGGCCCTGATCCATGTCCAGACCCAAGTCCAGAGCCACGTCTCGGCGGCGACGATAAGGGCGAATAGCCCAGGGGCGGGCATTACACGTCTTCGCCCAGGAGCCTCTTCGAAGACATAGATCATCGGCGCACCGGAATACTTGTATTGCTCTCCCCTGGGCTATTCGCCCCTATCGTCGCCTCTGATCGTCCGAAGCCACGCCCCAGCATCAGGTCGGGCCTGTCCCCCTACAAGGGGATTTTGGGCGAAAACTTAAAAATACTCAAAACATACTCCCAAAATGTTCGAAAATAGTCAAAAAATAGTTCCCGGACTATTTTGTTGACTATTTTGGAATACTCCCCTTGCAGAGGGACAGGCCCGACTCAACCCTATCGTCGCCTCTGAACGTCCGAAGCCACGCCCCAGCACCCGCGCGCCCAGCGAGAAGCCAGAGCCAAAGGTCGGGCGTTGGCAGAACTGGGTTTAGTGAAACCTGGTTTAGCGATCTGTACCGGGGGCGCCCCCCCGTCCCATCTCCACTAACAGGAACTGCCGCCACCCGAACAACACAAGTTACGGCAAACCTCGTCCTCCCCCTCCTCCTCCTCCTCCTCCTCCTCCTCCTCCTCCTCCTCCAACTCCTCTCCTCCTGCTCCTCCTCCTGCTCCTCCTCCTCCTCCTCCTCCTCCTCCTCCTCCTCCTCCTCCTCCTTGTCGTCGTTGTCGTCCCCGTCGTCGTCGTCGTCCCCGTCCTCGTCCCCGTCCCCGTCGTCGTCCCCGTCGTCGTCGTCGTCGTCGTCGTCGTCGTCGTCGTCGTCGTCGTCGTCGTGGCCAATTGAGGGGCCCCAGAGCCCTACCGCTAACCGGGTCCCCTTACCCGGGGTCCTGGCCATACCCGACAAATGGGGCGCGGAGAAGCCCGCGGGGCGGGAGCGGCCCGGGCTCCCCGCCGGCCAGGGCAGGCCTTCCCCCCGGGAGCCGGGGCGAGAGAAGCCCCTCGAGAGTGCAGGCGCTCGTCGGCCGGTGGGCTGGCCGAGCCTCGGAGGGTCGATGCTCGCGCGGCTTCGAGCTCACTCGGGGGGCGGCCAAGAGGGGGGCGTCCAAGAGGGGGGCGTCCAAGAGGGGGCGGCCAAGGGGGGCGTCCAAGAGGGGGGTGGGCGCAAGTCATGGCCGGCGGCGTGTGCGAGGCCCAAGGGGGGGGGGGCCAGTGGCGTAATGACCTAAGAAGAGGCGCCATGAAGTCTGGGGAAATTTCACGGCCCACGCCATGATCTCCAACCCCCGCGCATAGCCATCCCCCCCCTCTTTGCCGCCCCCGAATCACTGCCTTCGACCCATGGCAGGAATTGCGCAAGCTTCGCTTCGAGAGCCACGGGCGTACTCGTAGCGCTCTGGCCCGTCAAGCCCCGGCCCTCCTCCCTCCTCGCCCTCCCGCCTCCTCGCTCCTGATCGCTTCCCTGCTTCCCTGGGCGGCCACCTTTCCATCAATAGAACAATAATACGAGTAAAAGAATCATAGTAGTGTAATAGTAGTATTCCTAGTGCTACTACTAATAACAATAAGCACCACAATAATAATAATCAACAACTGCATAAGCATAAACTTCCGACGATGCGCCGGATTCCTTGGACCTGCGCTGGCCCCCCTCTCTGGCGCGCGGAGCGCGCCTGGGGCGGCGCTGGAAGCGCCGCCGGGGGGCCCAGCGCGGATCCAAGAAATCCGCGCGGAGGGCCAAACGTTTATGTGTATGCCGTTTTTCTGATTCGATGATCGCTACACTGGGCGGCCACCTTTCCATCCCGGCGGCTACCCCCAAAAATGCAGCAGCTTAGAAACCGCGCAGGGCCACCCCAAGAAGGAAGAGAGCCTGCCGGTGGCCCACCTTGCTGGTCTGGATATTAGGGGCGAGCGGGGGCGGGGCGCATATTTTCCGTCACCGCCGTTCGCCTCCTCCTCCTCCTCCTCCTCGGCAGCCGCCTCCATCGCTCCTCCTCCTTCTCTTCCTCTTGCTTCTCTTCCTCCTCTTCCTCCTCCTTCTCTGCCTCCTCTTCCTTCTCCTTCGCTTCTCCTCCTTCTCTTCCTCATCCTCTTCCTCCTTCTCTTCCTCCTCTTCCTTCTCTTCCATCGCGCCTCCTCTTCCTCCTCCTTCTCTTCCTCCTCCTCCTCCTCCTCCTCCTCCTCCTCCTCCTCCTCCTCCTCCTCCTCCCCAAGGAGAGCTGTCACCCCCGTGAGGCCGCCCACCACGACGTCACAGAGATTCGCCTCCTCCCGTGCTGCACGCCCACCCAACTCCCCCTCGAGATCCGGGGGGCCCGAGTCGACTTTTTTCAGGGCGAGCGGGACCGCGAACGACGATACAGGCGGATGCTGCTCTCCACCCCTCCCTGTCCCTCCTCCTCCTCCTCCTCCTCCTCCTCCTCCTCCTCCTCCTCCTCCTCCCCCTCCTCCTCCCCTCACCCTCCTGCGACAGAAGCGGAGAATACTACCCGAAGCTGGCCATGGACATAATTATTTCCCCTTCCCGAGACGAAAGCGACATGCGAACAAATCGGGTTTCAACCCGCTCGGCTGATCTGTGGCGTGGAGGGCACACGAGTAACGATCCTGGTGCGCAGGATCTCGAGAACTATAACGACACACCAGTCACGGCCACAGGCAAACCTTCGGATGTCTGCACGGACTTCTTTGCCCAACGCCGGATCGACCCCCTCCCCCACCCCCAAACCACACCACTTCCGCAGCGCGCTCCCCGCGTCAAGGGCGGTGCAGGAGGCGCCGCCCAGGGGGAACTGTGGGGAGGGGGTCGATCCAGCGCCGCGCGAATAGATCCGCGCGGACATCCGACGATCTATACTGACGTTTATTTCTATGCGCAGGATTTGCCTGGCCATGGTTGCTGTCAGGATACGGCTGGCACTCCCCGACCACTTCCCTTCCCTTCAGACCCATCCGCCCAGACATCTCTGCTGGGGTGCAAGATGGCCAGAACTCTGGAGGGAATCCAGCACTCGCGACGAGAATCCTCTCAAAAAACACGACGGCTCGCCAAACTTGACGAAGTCTCCACCAGAAGCTGGAGCCGCCTCACTGGCACGCTGAACGCACCTGAGGGTGGCGCCGGAGGCGCCGCCAGGGGGCTCCAACGCAGATCTAAGAAACCCGCGTGGGGTTCCGACCATGTGTGTTTGTGCAATGTATTGTTCTTCGATCCTCAGTCCTCGACTTCAGTCGGGCCTGTCCCCCTACAGGGAGATCTTTGGGCAAAAAACTGAAGATAGCCAAAAACTACCCCACGAATGTTCAAAAATAGTCAACAAATCGTCCCCTGATTATTTTTGACTTTTTAAATATTCCTCTTGTGGAGGGACAGGCCCGACTGAATCCTCGATTGAGCACAGTCTTCATTTCGGGCCGGGCGATAGCAAAGGGGGCCATTGAGAATCAACTCACGCAGCTGATTCTCCCGGCGCCTCCCGGCGCCAGGAGGCGCCCATGTATCGAGGAGTGGGCCTGGCGGCGGGGCCGAAACCAGCTGCATGCAGCAGATTTCGTAACCCCTCCTTTCCCTATCCCCCCCTTTCGTTCGGCCCGATCATCTCCCGACTCCCTACAGGGTTTTTTTTTGACAAAAATTGGAAATAGTCAAACAATGCTAAAATGCTCCAAAACAAATCCAACAAACACGTCCCCAGACAATGTTTTGACTATTTTTTGACATTCCTCCTGTGGAGGAAGGACAGGCCCGACTGAATCCTCGATTGTGCACAGTCTTCACCTCCTGGCTCCCAAGGGTCGCCTTCCCTGCCCTCCTATATCGGGGATGGACAGACCCCCCTTTAGTAAAACGTGGTTTATGGAAAACGACCTGAGGCCCAAACCTGGCGGGCGCAGGCCTGGAAAATAACGGCCACGGCGCCCTCTCGAGAACCGAAAACGGACAATTCACTAATCGACGTGTCACTGTTGGGGGTTCTGTCCACCGAGGCGTGCCCTGAGGTCGAGCCTGCTCCCCTAAGGGGGATTCGGGCGACAAACTGACAATGGTCAACAAAATGCAAGCAACAATATCAAAAACAGTCGAAACCCTTAGGCCGGGCCTGCCCCCCTGCAGGGGGATTCGGGCGAAATTCTGAAAATGGTTAACAAAATGCGAACAACAATCAAAAACAGTCGAAACCCTTATGTCGGGCCTGTCCCCCTACATGGGGATGTTTTGGCGAAAGACTGAAAATAGTCAAACATTGTCAAAACATGCGTAAAAATCGTCAAAAACATTGTCCCCAGACTATTCTTTGACTAGTTTTGAATATTCCTCCTGTAGAGGGACAAGCCAGACTTCAGGGTGCCCTGTGCATCCGGGGGAATTGTGGACCACACTTCTCGAAAGTCCCGAGGCCTACCGAGTCTTCTGTTGGAGGCCTGGAAATGGGCACCAACACCAACACAGGGGGTTGCCTCCACAGGGGGACGATGCTCCTAGATCTCGGCGTTGGTGGGGATAGTTTGGTCACCTTGGAAGCCAGGATATTGCCACCAAAGCCCAGAGGCCTACCGAGCCTTCTGAGGCAAGCCCGCCCCTCCTCGCCGAGACTGGCCATCGCTCGGACGTCCATTCCCTGTGTTTTTTTTTCGGTTTCGTGCGTGTTTTTTTTTCGCCAAATGCTCAAGGATGCTCCTCGATGGTCCTCGCGGAGGGAACAGTGCACACGTCCGAGCGATGCCAAGGCCCACCTCCAGGCCTGCGATTCCGAGAGCAGCCCGCCCCTCCCCGCCGAGGGGCGCGGAGGCCCCGCCTCGAGCGAGGCATCGCCCCCGGGCTGCGCGAGGCGCCGGAAGATGGCGCTGGACGCCCGCCGCAGCTCCTGGGCCGCCGCCGCGCGCTCGCGCCAGGGGCGCCCACGCTCTCCCCGCTGCTTTGACCTCCTCCTCCTCCTCCTCCTCCTCCTCCTCCCTGCCTCCTCCTCCCTCCTCCTCCTCCCTCCTCTTCCCTCCCTCCTCCTCCTCCTCCTCCCTCCTCCTCCTCCCTCCCCCTCCTCCTCCTCCTGTCGTCGCTCTTCCCTCCTCCTCCTCCTCCTCCTCCTCCGCCTCCTCCTCCGATCTGTGCACGCCTTCCTGCTGCCGGGGCGTCTTCGGTGCACGCTGCCCCCGAGGCGGGGGACAGCGTGTGGTGAACGCGCTGGCGGCGCCACGTCGCACGCCGTCCGGCCAACGCCAGCCGTGGGGGGTCCAGCGCAGGGGGGTGAAGCATCCACACGGGATCGGCGGCACATTAAAGGGGCCCTGGGACACACGAGTAAATACACACAAATTATTCACTGCGTGGGGATCCCCATATGTGCATCTCCTTGCTGGCGCTCCCTTGGTGGTGGGACTCGGTGAGGACGAATCTGGATTTAAGTGTGACTGAGCTGCCTCTCTCTCTCTCTGCTCTCTCTGTCTCTCTCTCTCTCTCTGCCCTCTCTCTGTCTCTGCCTCTCTTTCCCTGCCTCTCTCTCTCTGCCTCTCTCTCTGCCTCTCTCTCTCTGCCTCTCTCTCTCTCTGCCTCTCTCTCTGTGCCTCTCTCTCTCTGCCTCTATCTCTGCCTCTCTCTCTCTCTCTCTCTCTCTCTCTCTCTCTATTCTCTCTCTGCTCTCTCCTCTCTCTCTCACTCTCCCTCTCTCTCTCTCTCGCTCTCTCTCTTCTCTTCGCTTCTCTTCTCTTCTCTCTCTCTCTCTCTCTCTCTCTCTCTCTATCTCTCTCTCTCTCTCTCTTCCCTCGCTCTCTCTCTCTCTCTCTCTCTCTCTCTCTCTCTTTCGCTCTCTCGCTCTCTCTTGCTCTCTCTCGCTCTCTGTCGCTCTCTCTCGCTCTCTCTCTCTCTCTCGCTCTCACTCGCTCTCTCTCGCTCTCTCTCGCTCTCCCTCGCTCTCTCCCGCTCTCTCTCTCTCTCTCTCTCTGCTCTCTCTCTCTCTCTCGTCTCTCGCTCTCTCTCTCTATCTCTCTCTTCTCTTCTCTTCGCTTCTCTTCTCTCTCTCTCTCTCTTCTCTCTCTCTCTCTCCCCCCCCCTCTCTTTCCACTTTCTCTCTCTCTCTCTCTCCTCTCTCTCTCTCTTCTATATCTATCTCTCTCTCTCTCTTCTCTCTTCTCTCTTCTCTCTCTCTCTCTTCTCTCTTCTCTCTTTCTCTCGCCTGTCTCCTCTCTCAACTCCCCCTCTCTCTCTCTCTCTCCGCTCTCTCTCTCTCTCTCTCCTCTCTCCTCTCTCTCGCTTCCTCTCTCTCTCTCTCTTGCTCTCTCTCTCTCTCTCTCTCTCCTTCTCTCTCTCTCTATCTTCCTCTCTCTCTCTCTCTCTTCCTCGCTCTCTCTCTCTCTCGCTCGCTCGCTCGCTCGCTCGCTCTCTCTCTCTCTCTCTCTCTCTCTCGCTCGCGCTCGCGCTCGCGCTCTCTCTCTCTCTCTCTCTCTCTCGCTCTCTCCCGCTCTCTCTCTCTCTCTCTCTCTCTCTCTCTCTCTCTCTCTCTCTCTCTCTCTCTCTCCTCTCTGCTCTCTTCGCTACTGGCTTCTGACGGAGTCTGGGTTAGGTGAGCCTGAGTGTGGGTGAGTCTGAGTATGGGTACGTCTGTGTGTGCCTGACTCTGAAGAAATGAATCTGAGTGTGAGTGAGCTTGTGTATGAGTGAGTCTGGGTGCGAGTCTGAATCCCAATGGTGCCCCTGGCAGACTCCTCTTTGGGAAGCCAAAATGAGCGTTTGGTGACGACCATGAGGCTCTCAAGAGAGAGGCCAAACGGCAATTTTAGCTGAGACGTCCCACCAAAATCGGCGCGAACGGGCTCGTGAGATCAGCCAGGGTGGCTCCCCCTTGGGGCTCCCAAATGATGCCCCTGGCAGCGTTTTGTGACCATGAGGCTCTCAAGAGATACATGTTGGGGAGGCCAAACGGCAATTCTAGCTGAGACGTCCCACCAAAATCGGCGCGAACGGGCTCGTGAGATCAGCCAGGGTGGCTCCCCCTTGGGGCTCCCAAATGATGCCCCTGGCAGCGTTTTGCGACCATGAGGCTCTCAAGAGAGACATGTTGGGGAGGCCAAACGGCAATTTTAGCTGAGACGTCCCACCAAAATCGGCGCGAACGGGCTCGTGAGATCAGCCAGGGTGGCTCCCCCTTGGGGCTCCCAAATGATGCCCCTGGCAGCGTTTTGTGACCATGAGGCTCCCTCTATCTTATCTTGTCTTGTCTTGTCTGGTGATTATCATTGGGAGGAGGGAGGCGCGAGCGGGAGGAAGGAGGAAGGAGGAGCAGTGGGAGGCGTCAGAGTAATAACAAGAACCCCAATCCTTAGGATATGGGGAATAACAGGATGTCCTACATGTTCCTACATTTTCTGGGTTTTTGTCTGCTCCCACGCTGCCCATCTTTTCCTGTACACTCTGGGGAATCGACGATTAATTGTGTGTGCGTGTGTTTTTTCCCCTCCTGATGCATGGCGGCTGCAGTCACCCGGAACAAGCAGGACGCACGAGAACCAGGAGGCACGATGAGGACGTACGGGGGGCCATGTCGACACTTTGCGAATGGGGCGCGGCCAGCGGAAGCGGCCGACGAAGGGCCGGAGGGGAAGGATGCAAGGGTAACCATGGAAAGTTGTTCATCCTTACCATGCGGTTTGACTGTAGATCGCCGATCGCCCCCCGATAGCGAAGCGATGCCGAACCTGGGTGGGCTATGAGGCCCCCATCGGCGATCAATGGGCGATTGGAGGATGAATTTCCCCAATCATTGCCCATCGCAGCATCGCTGGGGTAGTTCACATTGGACACGTCCGCAATGCTACGGAGCAACATTGCATCAATATGTCGATACCATTGTGCGATGAACATTGCCACTGTATCAATTGATACCCAACCTCCATCCACCAGTCACTGTTGGATCCAGATACGATGGCAACAGCCGGAAACATAAACCATTTGGGCACACGTTATGCCCGACCCCAGCAGAAGGCAAACGCACCTATCACAGACATGTGGCCAGAACTCCCTTGCGGGACGCTTCCGCCAAGGTCTGCACGCACTAGAGGCAAGCGCAGCCGTCACCGACAGCTGGCCAGAACTCCCTCGCGGGACGCTCTTTTGCATCCAGGCCGCAGGAGAGGCAAGCGCAGTCGTCACCAACGACTGGCCAGAGCTCCCTCGCGGGACGCTCTCCTGCAACCTGTGGGCTCCATCCCACTCGGAGGGGTAGCCAGTGCATCGATCCGAAAGTACCCACCAGCAGCCCTCGTACATGTTTAGGAAGGTAGGTCCCCCCTAACGTTGCCCGTCGTCGTCGCTACCCACGTCCTTCTCCATCTCACTCGAGTAATCCTCCTCCTCTTCTTCCTCCTGCTCCCACTCCCTCGCCCTTCACCCTCTTTCCTCCTCCTCCTCCTCCTCCTCCTCCTCTCCCTCGCCGTCCCCTTCCTTTCCCATCTCCCATCGTGGCGCGCGGGCTCACAGCATGTCATACGTCCTCAGCGCACGAGAAGCAAGGCAAGCGGAACAGGAGCAATGGACTGAGCAGAGCAAGCAAGGCAGGGGGAGCAACGAGCAAAGGCAGATACGGAGAACAACATGGGGACCAACGTGGTCTCCTCCTCCTGCTCCCTCCGCCGCCACCTCCTCCTCCTCCTCGACCCTCCTACCCTCCTTCCTCCGCCACCCCTCTTCTTGCCTGCCGCCTCCCGCGATGTGCCCGCGGGCGTATCCTGCGCGCTCCCCAGGAGGGACCCGGCGGAAGCCGTCTGGTCGCCGAGGCTGGGGTCCTGACCCGCGCCACGGGGCTTATTGGGAGGGCAGGGTGGTGAGAGTGCGGAAGGAAGGGGGGTGGGGTGCAACGACCGAAAAGGACGACATCAGGGAGGATCGCGCCGCCGGGCGTGTCGGAGAGCAGGGGGTGGGAAATGTAGAAGCAAGGATGGGAAAGCAGTCGAAGAGGACGACGAAAAGGAGGAGGAGGATGAGGGAGGAGGAGGAGGAGGAGGAGGAGGAAGAGGAGGAGGAGGAGGAGGGGGGGAGGACGAGGACGAAGAGGAACAGGAGGAGGAAGAGAAGGAAGTTGGAAAATAAAAGAAAGACGACGACGATACATAGGAGAAACAACATCACAAGCAACCGCAGTGCGAGGCGGGTGGAGAGGAGAGTAATAATTCAGAGAGGGGATTAATGCAGGAAGGGGGACGCCGAGGAGAAAGAAACATGTCCCAAGGAGGAGCAGGCGAACGATGAGGGAAGGGGGAAGGGGATGACGATAACGAAGAGGCCAAGCATACAGACAGGATGGGCGTGCATATATATATATATATATATATATATATGTATATGTATATGTACAAATACATGTATAAGCATGTATACACATATGGATGCGTATGTTTATGCGTATGCTTATGTCTGTGTATCTATGTATACGTGTATATATATATACATACATGTACAGATCTGATCCGTGCGTTCGGATGTGGCGAGCGTACACACACTGACACACTGACCTGTGAAATGAACCACACGGATCTGCCCGGGGTGGCGCACACCAAGCAAACTGCGCCACCTGAACAGACACAACACCCGCGGCAGGAGTGGCGGAGGAGGAGGAGGAGGAGGAGGAGGATGAGGAGGAGGGTGGGTGGGCACAGGGGGCGGCGCCTGGTGCCGCCGACGCTGGCGTCCGGGGCGACGGGCGCCGCGCGGCGCGAGAGAGCAGGAACACGGAGGTCGACGGGGCGGAGGCATGCGGGGAAGAAAACTCTGGCAAAGGCGAGATGCCTGAGATGACAAGATGGGGATCTGGCATCGACGGCCCAATCATGACACGAGCCTCGAGCGACCAAGCGTGGCATCGACCAGGCTGCACCTGCCGTGAGCGGACAAGTGAAGGCACCGCACAGAGGGGGGCGCGGAAAGCACGCCGGTCCCGCCCGCCCCCCCCCGCGAGACACCTTCGCCGATTGCATCCCACTCGACCCTTGTCGATAACGATGACAAGATGACAATGATGACGATGGCAATTGATGACAATGACGATGACGACGACGATGACAATTTCTGGTGCTGTACTGCTGTGCCACATGGCGAACGAAGCACGGAGCTCGCGTGAATGCCAATCCACGGGCCACTCTGAACGCGGTCCATCACCCGCCAATCAACACAACACATCAACATACAAAACACGCTGTGCAATAATTGCTGTGCTCGCAGGGGCACAGCAACTTCCGTGTCATCCGCGCAATCAGGCTGCGACACGCTGGCTTCATTCCAGTGCACAATTTCGGAGCAATGCCTCCGAACATGCAGCGAAATAACATGTGACGTGGCCTGCAATTTCTTAGGAGAAGAGCCACGGGAAGCTGGTGGTGACCGTTGCCGAGATACGGGCGAAGCAGATTCGCATGATTGCGCGCCAAGTCAACTCACTGACGAAGTTTCAAGGTGCCGCCCAATGTAACTAACCATTGACGATGTACGACGCACCTGTGTACCTCAAGCCTTCAACAACAGTACGTCCCACTGAGTTGTACGAAACCAAGCCAAACCTTGTCGACACCAAGGTCGGCAAATTTGGGCTGCCGCAACTCGATACTTCAAACAACCGTCCAAATACATGATGTCTGAATCCATCCGTATGTGAAAGACACGGAACATCATTACCACACAAATCAACTGACAAGATGTTCCACCACTTTTGGCAGAACGGAGCGTACCGATACCATCTGTCATGTGTTCGGTCGAAATGTCCAAAACTCCGACCGTGCGCAAACATTGACTTTTTTTTGGGGGGGGGTCGTCATCACCATGTGCTCTGTTGACGCAACATCCAACCTCGCTGGCCTCACACTTGTTTGGGGCGCATCTCCCTTCGAAGTGGCACCTAATTTTTAGAAAACGCAGGCAGCCAAGTGTAGCCCAGAGGAAACTATCACTCATCGAATATTTCCATTGGGAGCCTTCCTGTTCCGACGCAAAGACAAAAATCTGACCACATGCATGCGTCTCGTCAGACGCTAAGGAAGCCCTGCGACGACTATCTCCACTTTGTTTGACAGATGTTGCCGTCGGGGCGTTCCCAAAGTGGTATGACATTGTAGACACGTCGGCTAACAGCAATACATGCTCATCCAGTCTTTTGGGTACATAATTTCCTGCAAGCCCATGCTGTGAACGTCTGATCGTTTAGTCTGTCAACGCATTCTGCAGAAGTGCTTCTCACCTCCTGATTGTTGATCCATATTACCAACACCATGAACAATCAACGCCATGCGCAACAACAACACGAACTCGTGGAAGATCAGCCGCGCCCATACGGTCACTGGATGATGTGAGCCCATAACAGAACTGCCAAGAACGGGGTGCTGGTATTCCTAAACCCATGTGCATGTTGAGGGCATGTGAATTTACAAGCTACCGATTGCTTGAGAAAGAACGCTGGACAGAACGTGTGATGTGTCTTGTGGTGTTCTGGTTTGCACCACCGCATCTATCCCTAACAACCAACATTCGCTGCGTGTCGTCTATGCCGTGCAACTCGGCAACGAGCACGTCATCAACTTATTGTGGCTGCCGTCCGAGATGACCGTGGGCAGTCGAAGCATTCAAATACCACCTTGGTAAATTATTTGCTCGCTCACATGGGCTTCATATCGCCAAGCCGGGTTAACGCGGTCCTGTCAGACTCTCTTGCACAAATAATGACAGTTCGTGGCGCAGCCTGCCATGTTCCGCTGGGAGGGCTCGGTTTGCATGGCCAACCAACACGAATGTTCCCAATAACAAGTAAGTGAACATTGCAGACGTTGGTCGGACTGAAGAACCAATATATTGCACCGCTTGCGGTGTACTGCGATGTCCTCGGCTACATAAGCGTGTCTATGGTGATTGACTCACGTCGTACCACATACAGTAGGAGCTCGACCACAAGAAACCATCCACAAGAAGCCCAACCCTGAGACCCCAGGACGTCTGTTGATTTTGGGTGTGGGCAGGTCACGCTTCCCGCCCATGGCACCCTGGAGGCAAGCAGGGCGCGTCTTGGCACGGGCTTCCACTGGAATAGCTGCCAGCGCCTGGCCATCTGGCTCAATTAGGCGATTGCGGCATGCGCTATCTCCCCCCTGGGCACCACATCGGAAGCATGTGCGCTGACGGTGCCGCGCTGCTCGCGGCCGCCGCCCGTGCAGCTTGCCGGGCCACGATGCCTCGTCGAACCGTCCAGGCGGCTGCCGCTGCTGTCCACAGGCGTGGTTGCCCATCCCATGCCACAGAGGCCAGGCCTCGACCCCGCGGTCGGACCCGACGAGGCGGGTCACGCGAGGGGGACACAGGACCCTTCCGAGGGCCACACTGCCACAGGCATGCAGGAGGCAGGGTCGCGACGAGGCACAAAGGGCACAAGGGCACCCTTGATTTGGCAGGGCCGACTGAGTATCGTTGAACCGATCCCCATCCCCAGGGGCGTGGCCTGGGCCCCACTGGCCGATTGACGCCCCCGGATGGGGATGCAGGCCGCTCCCCTTGGGTTTCGAGGTGTGCATCCCCAGCGAGGGGGGGTACTTTGGTGGGGGTCTCGAAGGGGATGGGGATGGGGATGGGGATCGGTTCAGCGATACTGAGACCTGCGACTCCAGGCCGACCGACCTCCGCGGGGGCCCGCCAAAGTGCCCAGGTCGCCCGCGCTCCCGCCGAGGAGCCTGCCGCCCTGGTGGACACGCTGCGGGGCCGCTCGCCGCGCCCGACGTTTTCTGATGCGCCTGTCTTGCACCACCACCACCACCACCACAAGTTGGAGGGCGGAAGGAGGAGGAGGGCGAGGAGGAGGGCGAGGAGGAGGAGGAGGAGGCGGAGGAGGAGGAAGGGGAGGAGGAGGACCCCCCCTTCCGACTTCTGATGGCGGTGGTGGAACACACGCCCATCATGTTCGGCAGGCAGCCGGACGCACCGAGGCCCGGCTGGCAGCCTCCCATCCACGCCAGCGTACCCAATACACCCCGGTCGACGGCACGCCTCTCGCGCTGCCGATGCGACCGCTCGTGGTGCGGCCTGCGGTGGCGCGGACCGCGGGGCGGCTCCGCAGGGAGCGGCCTGCGCAGGCAGCCACGCTGCTGGCGCTGCTCCGCCGCAGCGGCGAAAATCGGAGGCAAACGAACCTACCTCGCTTTTGACCACCCTCGTTTCCAAACGATACCCAACGATACCAGGCTACGGCCCGCACCAGTCGGGTCGCTTGACCAGGAGGCGCGTGGTATGACTTGGTCTTGTCTGGAAGCGAAAGCGGGGCAGGTAATTCACGCTCTGAGAAAAGAAGCGGGTCGTAGGCACGACGGCACGGCGACCTCACACCGAGGCTTGCGCGGGCCGCCGGCGCGTCACGCCACACTGGCAACGCGGGCGCTTGCGCGCGACCTTCTGCGGGCAGCTTGCGCGCCAATGTCGGTGTAGACTGCCCCGTTTCTGCGTCGTCCATGCGACGTGCCAGCAGAATGTTCACTCGTTCGGCAAAAAGCCAGCCGACGGCAGCTGCTCCGACGCGAGCCGCTTCTCGTCGCAGTCCCCATGCGCTCCAAGTGCCTGCTCCCACCGAACGCTAGTAAGGCCGAGGACAATAGCACCGATCTGGGCAACGATGCATCCTCGTCAGGGAAGTTCCGCGCTGGGTCATAATCTGTCCTTTCTGGCAGCAAGACTGTCAGGCGTGGAGAAGCTCCGCCTGACTATTCCGCTCGCTGGTCCGTCGCTTGTACTCCAAGTGTCAGTTGCAATTAATATTATGACGGGGGTCCTTCTTTGCTCTTGTGATCCACGTTTTACCTGTGAGTTCACCATATGCCAACCTCGCTGCATCGGGTGCCAAACAGTAGTTCTTACAGAACAAGTCGTCCCTGCATACTGTCCTTACTAGCTGTCTGAAAACGGCAAGGAGTGACTGAGCCTCAAGCGAAACGCTTGGACCACCCTGCTGGCAAGTCTTGTGGTGCGACAACGAGGAGCGGCTCACAAGGACGAGGCCTACAACTACCAACGCTTCTAAACCAATGCCCTCGCGGTCTGGACACCCAAAAGCGCTATGCCATGCACGCGCGATCCCATAAATACGCTCCGCGCGGGAAGTGGACGCATGTCAGCCATGTGCGCACAAAGTCGCGGGCCAATGATCATGGAGTCGCGATCCCACCCATGAGTTCCACGCGGGCCAGCAACGCAACTCCGCCCTTTATCACAAGGCTAACCAGGCGAAGAGTCTGGACCGCGAGACCGTGAGCATGGGAGTGCCTCCCACACACGAGGGGGGACGGGCGGATGGACTGAGGAGTAGCGATAGGAGGAACCAGCTCATGGCGGGAACCATCGACCTGGAATCGGCGATGCATCGCCGATTGGTCAGCGATGGGCCCCGATTGCGAAACCTCGCGCTTCTGGGCAGGGTGGGCTGTCGGGCACCCACTGGCGGCGAATGGGCAGTTGGAAGCCGAGGAATCCTGCCATGGGCCTCTTCCCCCCGAACCTTGGGCGAAAGGGAACTATGCAGGACTATGCACATACGCCACTCAGGGCCAGGCCCACCCTGAGCCCAGGATCGGTGCAGGCGCCCTGACGGCCTGGCCAGGGAGGCACGTGCACCGATCTCGGGCCAAAGACGGGCCCCGCCAGGATCGACCTGTGTATGTGTAACTACAGTTATCTTCGCCCGAAGCGTTGCCTCTCATGGACGAGGGCGAACCTTTGACTTGCCTCCAGTCTGGCTGCGCAAGCTCCCGACGAGTCATTGGCTCCTCCCCGCCGCCAAGGCCGCGCCAAGCGCCGTTCGGCGAACCCCACCGCGGCATGGCCCCCTCGCCGGCGGCCGCGTGGCCGACGAACAGCGCGCCTTCGCCATCGCGACTCTCCTCGCCGCGGCCGCCGCGCAGGCGCTGCGCGCCCCAGGCGTCCCCAGAACTCTCGCCGAAGGCGCCCTGGCGCGCCGTGAGGTCGTCGCGGCTCTCCTCGTGGCGGCCGCCGCGCAGGCGCTGCGCTCCCCAGGCGTCCCCGGAGCTCACGCCGAAGGCGCCCGGGCGCGCCGCGAGCCCGCCCCCTCGTCGGGTCTTTCCAGATGTGGTCCTGGCCCGAGGTGGCCCCAGCCCTGCCGCAGGGAGGCGCAGGTGGTTTCTGCAGAGCACGCCCCCACGAGGCCCGGAGGGCCCTGCAAGGACCCCGACATGGAGCCAAGAGCTGGGGACACCCTGGGCCAAGAACACCTTCAGCAACCCCCGAGGCCTCGGTCCGGCCACCGGCCGTCCGCGCGCGTGCGGCCCTCCCTCGGCCCGGCCTGCCGCTCCAGGTCACTCATCGTGGCCCGGAGCCGCCGCATCTCGCGCAGCAGCTCCTGCGACTGCCGGCCCGCGCTGGGCACGCCGGCCCCCGACGGCGGCTGCCGGTCCCAGCCGACGTGCCGCGAGGACGCGGGCGTTGACAGCGAGCGTACCCTGCTCAGCTCCTCGCCGCCGCCGCCAGGGAGGACGGTGAGCGCCTCGAGGGCCCCGAAGCCGCCACGCTCCGAGGCGGTGCCTCCCAGGGCGTCCGCCGCGTCCGCGGCCCCGCGGCGAAGCTCCGCCGGCTGCGGCGCTCGGAGGCAGGGCGGCGGCATCAGTATCGGGGGCGACAGGCCCATCGGCGCCTCCAGCGCGGCGCCTCCTCCGAAGCGCGAGTCCGCCTGGCCCTGGCGCCCGAGCGCGCCAAAGGCGTTGCGGCCTCCCTCCGGGACAAAGAGCGGCGGCGGTGAGGCCTGGGCCCCAGCCCACGCCACCGGCTCGGTGGCGAACCGTCGTGGGAAGTCGTTCTGCGCCTCCACCTGCGCCCGCGGACTGTGGAGCCCCCGCGGGCTGCGGAGCGCCCCCTGCCAACCTGTCTCCGCCTGCGTCGCCGACTCCGCAGCGAGCGAGCGCGAGCTGCCGCGCGGCGCCCGCGCCACCGGCTCGCCGCACCCGCCGCCGTCGGCCGCCGCTCTGCCCGCGGCCGCGGCCGCGTCGGGCCTGCCCGCGGCAGGCCGCAGCGCCTTCACCTGCCCCTCCAGGACCTGCACGCGCTCCGTCTTCGACGCCAGCTCGCGCGACAGCTCCAGGCCGCGGCGCTGCTGCTCCTCCATGGCGCCCTCGAGCTCCTCCATGTGCAGCCGCAGGCGCTGCAGCTCCCGCCTGGTGCGGGCCGCGTCCCGCGGGGTGTCCGTGGGCTCGGCGCCTCCAGGCGGCTGGATCTCCGGGCCGCTGGCTCCCGCTTGCCTCAGCTGCTGGGTCTCAGCGGCGTGCTGCTCCTGCCGGGTGTCGCTAGAGGAGGAGGAGGAGGAGGAGGAGGAGGAGGAGGAGGAGGAGGAGGAGGAGGAGGCGGAGGCGGAGGCGGAGGTGGACGCGGAGGCGGAGGCGGAGGCGGAGGCGGAGGGAGGAGGAGGAGGAGGAGGAGGAGGAGGAGGAGGAGGAGGGGAGGAAGAGGAGGAGGAGGAGGAGGAGGAGGAGGAGGAGGAGGAGGAGGAGGAGGAGGAGGAGCCTCTCCCGGGGAGGCCCAGGTAACCTCCAGAGCATCTCTCACGAGGTCCACAGGGGGTCCAAGATGTGGCGTGCAAGGCCGGGGGCACCAAGGGCCAGGATCACCTCTTGGCAGCCTGCGATCCTTCAACTGCTGGATCTCCGAGCGCTGCTCCTCGCACAGCCGCCTGAACTCCTCGATCTGTTGCTCGCGCAGCTGCAGCAGCCCGGCCATCATCTCGAGCTCCTTGTGCTTGGCCGCCATCGATGCCGCTACCTCGAAGACAAAAACACGGCACACACATAAACTGTCGGACGAAAATCCGCGCGGATTTCTTTCGGGGACGCACCGACCCAGGCCCGTGCAAACCCGGGTCAGGCAGGCTCTGGATCCTGAAGGATCCTGCGCGCAAGCCCTGTTCAATGCAGCCCTGGCTCTGCAGGATCCTGCAAGGTACGGCGCCTTGGCTGACCCCCGTTGACAGGCGGGGCGTTGACCCAAGGAACCCTAAATAAGGAACAAGGCCCCTGTTTTTCCATAAGTTACACTTGGATTTCCGATCAAAAACAGAAGGCAAACCCGAGGCGAGCTGTGAAACGCTCAAGGAACACGGAGCCCCTCCCCAACGAAAAGGGGTCCTTCTTCAGGGCCCCGACTGTACATGAACCCTTGCCCCTTGATCCCCGGTTCTTGCGCCGCCCATCTCCCCCTGCGCGCGCCAGGTAAGGCCCTGGAGGTGCCGCCCAAGAGGTCTGCGCGGACCTCCAAGAGAGGTGGATGCTCACGCTTCTGCTGGTGGCTCTCGACACCCCTCCACTCCTGCTTCCCTACTGGCTCACCCTTTGCGCCGGGCCAGCGGGCCTCAGAGCGCAAACAGTCCCAGTAGAAAGGATTTGTTTTTGCCCGCGAGGCTCCAACTGCAACAAAGAACAGCGGCTGTCTGGAACGCAACGGAACAGAACGGAACGCCTGTGTGGGCATGCGCCCGGGCCCCTTAAGGGCGAGGCGGGTGAGGCCATGGCCTCGCATGAGAAGCTGCGCGCGTCGGGGGTCTACTCAGGACAACGCGTGCTTCAGGAGCTGATTTCCCGACAGTCCCCACTCAACCGTTTTCTCATGATGTAGCCACGTCGTCTCGTTGATTGAAATCGTAATTAGTGCTTGTGGTGTGAGACAGCGGCTGTCTGGAAGAAAGCCCAAACAGCCGATGAAGTACCAGGGGACGAGACAGCGGCCAGAACGCACGTGCAGGAGAAGGAGCCGCTACATCTCCATGCGGGGTGCCACGGCTCAGCGGACCGCCGCACGAGGAGACAACTCCACACCCTCCTCCTCCTCCTCCTCCTCCTCCTCCTCCTCCTCCTCCTCCTCGTCCTCCTGAGTCCTGGCCCAAATCAGTTCAAATCGGTCCCTGGCGCCCTCCAGGGGTCCATCCTGGCAGAATTGTCATGCTGGGCCGATTGTGATGTCCCAGAAGTTGAAATGAATTCCGAGACGCAGACAATTACAACAAGGCTCCCCCGTTATGGGTCCCCGAACTTCCTCTTCACGATGACGTCGACATTGGATTCTAATACCGCGTGGAGAATTATTACTCGAACAATCGCCACTTTCTGACAAGCGTGATCGCTCAGTGCTGTCTGAGTTCAAGGCGCTGGCGGGATCAACCTTGAATGCCCGCGCTGGCGCCAACGCCGCGTTGACGCGGCTCGAAGCTGCTGCGTGCCTGTTCTTCTGGTCTGTGAACATCCAAGGTCCGGGGGTACAAATTACAATCAACCAGCACAATAAGGATGAGCGGTAAGGATGCAAGGGCCTTGGAACGCCATGTTGACGTTTTCCGCGCGGAGCGCGGCCGAATTCCGATGGATGCAAGGGTACCCTGACGAGCCGCCATCCTGGCCGAGCGTTGGCCAGCGAAAGTTGGCAAGGATGCGCCGAAGGGGCAAGGATGCAAGGGTACCCTGGCCAAGCTGCCCCATCCTCACTGCCCCATCCTCATGGAAGCGCAGGCGAAGGCGAGGAGGGGAATCAAACGGGAGAAAGAAGACGGCCGTCCAGGATGCACTCCCCTCCTTTTCGAATCCGACCATCCGATGTTAGGGGCGAATAGGGGTCGCCCTGCCACACACTCTGGTAACTTAGGGGAAGGGCTTGCTCTTTCTCCAAAACCTCCCCTGGGTCTGAATGAGATCGCAGAGACACCGAGGGCTCTCAACAGGGAAACCGGTTTCGGTTTCATGTCGTGCGTGCGGGCGAGTCGAAGCTGAGTGAGAAGGCCAGAAGAACGCACCCTCACTTGCTAGGGAGCCGCGGCCCAAACGTCCGCCCCCCCCCCCTCCCAGGTTGGCCAGCGGTGGCTGGGGGTGCCCCACCGTAGTGTCCCGATGGTGTCCCGTGGTGTCCCGTGGTGTCCCGCGGTGGCCCGTGGTTTCCCGTGGCGCGGTGTCCCGTAGTGTCCTGTGGAGTCCCGTGAGCGCGATAGTGAGATCGACAGTGCGCTCGATAGTGAAATCGATAGTGAGACTGATAGTGATATCGATTGTGAATTCGATTGTGAGATGGGTTGTCAGATCGATAGGGGAGATCGCTAGTGAGATCGATCGTGAAATAGATAGTGTAATCGATAGCGATATCGATAGTGGGATCGGTAGTGAGCCCGTATGTCAGATTGTTTGTGAGGTAAATCGTGGAATCGCTAGTGGGATCGATAGTGACATCGAGAGTGAGCTCGATAGTGTGATCGTTCGTGAAATAGATAGTGAGATCGATAGTGATATCGATTGTGAGATCAATAATGGTATCGATTGCTGTATCGGTAGTGAGATCGACAGTGATATCAATCGTGAGATCGATAGTGAGATCGACTGTGAGATCGATAGGGGGATCGCTAATCAGATCGATCAGGAAAACTGGATTGAGAGATATTGATATCGACTGTGAGATCGATCAGGAGATTGATTGCCAGATCGATTGCGATCTTGATGGTGAGATCGATCGTGTGTGATCAACGATGATATCGATAGTGATATCGATAGTGAGATCGATTGAGTGAGACGTTGGTTCCTCCCCCCGAGCCTACTTATCACCCGAAGGATGGTCGTACAGGTATGGTGCTCGAATTCCCTGCGGGGGTCTAGCGGGGCCTCCCTGGAGGGGCCGGAGGGGCACGACACATGATACACGATATGGTACTCGACCGCGGTCTGGCGGGGACCCCCTGGAGGGTTGGGAGAGGCACGAGACCTGATAACCCCATTAGCCCTTTAGGGCGTGGGTGGCTTAACGAGTGTCCTCTTCCAACCCCCTTTCCTCCCTTCGGGTTTGCCACTGTTCATTATTAGTATACGCCCCCTCCCCCAGGCGACCGGGGGCCAACTAAGAACAACGAGGACACCATGACTACCCGCCCCCCACCATCTCTATCAAAAACAATACAAGACGCACGCTGCCTCCACATTTGGAGCAAGCGCGGCCAACCCGATGAGGCTCCCCCCACCATCCCCGTCAAATGCCAATGCAAAAAACACTTTGGGGCAAAGCCTTCAGTCATGTTCGTGAGGCCCGCGAGCACTTCGTGTTGTTTTTGACAAGGACGGCAATGGTGTCAGCATATTCCCCACTGTGCGCAGGGCTACCATCCCTGACAACAAAAACAATACAACATGCACCTCGCGGCTAAATCTGGACCATGCGCGGCCATCCCGCGATCACTGTCGAGTGGTTTTTGATAGGGACGGCGGGGGCGTTGGCGCGTGGCCTGCTGTGCGCAGGCCCGGCAGACACAACTACGGGCACCGGTTTTCGACAAGGATGGCGGGGACCGACATGTTTCCCGATGCGTGCTGTCACGTACGCAGGCGAACCTGACGCACTCTGCACGTGCCCCGAACGCGGCGCACCTGGCGCGGCTGGAATGTGCGGCACACCTGGCGCACTCGGAGCACGCGGCGCATCTGGAGCACAAGACGTGCCTGGCACGCTCGGGCCCAAGGGGTGCCTGACGCGCGTGGCGCCCCTAGCACGCGTGGCGCACCACGCCCAAAAGTCGCGCACCTGGGGTCGGCTTTGGTTCCCAGTAGCTGTCCATCCAAAGACGACGTGCTACTTATGTGTAGGGAGGGCTTGTGGGATGAGCTAGACGGCTGGCGGGCGGGTGGTTGTCTTGATCACGGTTCCCTATTAATATAATTACACCCCCTCCCCAAGGCGACCGAGGGCCAACCAAGCACCATGCGGACACCATGACAACCCGCCCCTCACCATCCCTGCAAGAAAACAATCCAGACCGCTGCCTCCACATTTGGAGCAAGCGCGGCCAACCCGAGGAGCCGCCATCCCCGATACAAAACAATGCAAAAAACACTAGGGGGGCAACGTCTTTAGTCATGTTCGTGAGGCCCGCGAGAACTTCGTATTGTTTGTGACAAGGGCGGCGGGGGTGTCAGCATATCCCCTACTGTGCGCAGGGCTACCACCCCTACAATACAACATGCACCTCGCGGCTAAATCTGGATCATGCGCGGCCATCCCGCGATCACTGTCGAGTGGTTTTTGATAGGGACGGCGGGGGTGGTGGCGCGTGGCCTGCTGTGCGCAGGCCCAGCAGACACAATGATGGGCATCGGTTTTCGACAAGGATGGCGGGGCCGGCATGTTTCCCGATGCGTGCTGTCACGTGCGCAATCGCATCTGACGCACTCTGTACGTGCCCCGAAAGCGGCGCAACTGGCGCGGCTGGAGTGGGCGGCACACCTGGCGCACTCGGAGCACGCGGCGCATCTGGCGCACCAGGTGTGCCTGGCACGCTCGGGCCCCAGGGGTGCCTGGCGCGCGTGGCGCCCCTGGTACGCTTGGCGCACCTGGCCCAAACATCGCGCACCTGGGTCGGCGTTGGTTTCCAGTAGCTGCCCGTCCAAAGACGACCGCCGAACATGCTCAGGCTCGAGTGTTACTTCTGTGTAGGGAGGCGGGTGGGAGTGAGCTAGACGGCTCGTGGGCGTGTGGGTGCCTTGACCCCTCCCCCTACCCCCTCCCCTGGACCTGGAAAGGGGGCTTCGCAGGCCACTGGGGCGTCCAAGAAGGCATCGGCGAGACGGCACCCATCCGTGATGTTGCATCGGCTGTGGGCCCATCTGGGCCTCCTGGGGTGAGGGGCCTGATATGGTACCCCCGCTTCCTTGTTCGAGCTCTTCCAAGATGGCCCCAAACGTTCCCAAGAGTGCCCTAAGAGTGCCCCAAGGGGGCCCCAAGAGGCCCCAAGAGGCCCCAAGAGGCCCCAAAGAGGTCCCCAAGAGACCCCCAAGAGACCCCAAAGAGGCCCCAAGAAGCTCCCCCGAGGCACCCAAGACGCTCCAAGAGGCCCCCAAGAGACCGCGAGACCCCAAAGGGGCCCCAAGAAGCTCCCCCGAGGCACCCAAGACGCTCCAAGAGGCCCGCAAGAGACCGCCAAACAGGTCCCCAAGACGCCCCAAGAGGACTCCAAGAAGCTCTCAAGAGACATTCGAAGAGACCCCGAGGGGCATACAACATGCCTCTGACCAGTTTGCTCTCTCTCCTTCTCCTATTCCTCATCCGCCTGTTCCGCCTCATCTCTCCTGGCTTCTCCCCCTCCCCCAAGGCCTCCTCCGACTCCTCCTCTATCCTCCCTCCCTTGGGGTATAACGGCTTCCCCAGCCCTTTATTCCACTGCATGCTGCTCCACATCCCTGATCAGGGCAACTCGCCTGGGCATCGTTTCTGGATGTGCTGGTGGAATTACGCGAAACGTCTAGAATAATCGGAAGTGAGGGAGAGGGATCGCAATGAAACGGAGAGCCAAAGAGAGAGTTCTCAATGAAACGGAGAGCCCCCCACCGGGAAATCGGTTTAGGTTTCGTGTTCGTGTCGTGCGTGCGGGCGAAGCGAAGCTGCGTGGGCGGACAAGAAGAACGAACCCTCACTTGCCAGGGCGCCGCCGGGCCCAAAATCCGCCCCCCCGGTTGGCCAACGGTGTCTGGGGGTGTCCCGCCGTTGTGTCCCGTGGTGTACCGTGGTGTCCCATGTTGTCCGGTGGTGTCCCAAGGTGCCCCAAAGTGTCCCAAAAGGTCCCGCGGCGCGGCGTCCCGTGGTGTCCCGTGAGGTCGAGAATAAGATCGATAGTGAGATCGATAGTCGGATCGACAGTGAGATTGATAGTGAGGCCGATGGTGGGATCGATAGTGAGATCGATAGTGAGTTCGATAATCAGTGACATCGCTCGTGAGATCGATAGTGAGCTCGATCGCGTGAGACCGATGGTGAGATCGATAGTGAGGTCGATAGTGAGATCAATAGAGACCGATAGTGGGATCGATCGAGTGGAACCGACGGTGAGATCGATTGCCTGAGACGTCGCCTCCTCCCCCCCCCGGACCTCCTTACGAGCCATAGGGTTCTCGTAAATGCATGGTTCTCGACAAAATCTGCCGCGGTCTGGCGGGGCCTCCCCTGGAGAGGTCAGACATGCATGCAGCCTGATACACTCAGTACGGTACTCCAGATTTCGTAATCAAGGGAAGGGGGTCTCATTTCGGGGGGGGGGGTCTCTTCCCGGCTATCTCGGAGGGCCTGGGGGGTCTGGGGACGATGTTTTGGAGGGTTCTCCCACGGGGGAGGTCTGAAATGGCTTTTTCTTGGAGGGTCCAGACCCCCTCCCTTTTATTACGAAATCTGGAGTACTCGAATACCCTGTCGCGGTCTGGCGGAGCCTCCCCCGAGTGGGTGGGTGGAGCACGGCACCCGATAGGCAGCGTGGTGCTCGGCTGCCCTGCTGCCGCGGTCTGGTGGGATCTCCCTGGAGGGCAGGGAGAGACACGAGGGTCGCCCCGGATTCCTTCCAGGGAGTTGGAATCCTTCGAATTCCATGGTACTTCTAGGAATCATTGGGCCCCCTAGGATTCCCCCCCCCCCAGAAATGACAAGTCATCGGATTCCAGAGAACTCATAATATTCCCTACCAGAATCTGGCAATCCCCCCAGTTCCCAAGACTCGCCATAAACTGAGACGCCCTTATCGGGGAATCGGTTTCGGTTTCGTGTTCGCGTCGTGCGAGGTGGAGCTGCGTTGCTAAGGCGAAACTGGGTCAAACATTGCTCCCCCCCGTTGGCCGCCCCAGGGGTGTTCAGCCGGCTGGCTGGCAGTGGCTTGGGACTGTCCCTATGGTGTTCAAATGGTGTCCACGTGGTGCCCCGATGGTGTCCCGATGATGTTCAAATGGTGTCCCGATGGTGTCGGCATAGTGTCCCGATGGTGTCCACATGGTGCCCCGATGGTGTCCCGATGGTGTCGGCATGGTGTCCCGATGGTGTCCCGATGGTGTTCCGATGTTGTTCCGATGGTGTCCCGATGGTGTCCTGGTGGTGTCCCGATGGTGTCCCGATGGTGTCCCGATGCTGCCCCGATAATGTTCCGATGGTGTCTCGATGGTGTCGACATGGTGTCCCGATGATGTCCAAATGGTGTCCCGATGGTGTCGACATGGTGTCCCGATGGTAATGACGTCCCGATGGTGTTCCGATGGTGTCCCGATGGTGTCCTGGTTGTGTCCCGATGGTGTCCCGATGGTGTCCCGATGGAGTCTCGATAGTGTCCCGATGGTATTGATATGGTGTCCTGATGGTGTCCACATGGTGTCTCGATTGTGTCCACATGGTGTCCCGATGATGTCTAGATGGTGTCCCGATGGAGCTCCGATGGTGCCTCGATGGAGCCCCACTGGTGTCCCGATGGTGTCCCCATGGTGTCCAGATGGTGTTCCGATGGTGTCCATATGGTGTCCCGATGGTGTCGACATGGTGTCCCGGTGGTGTCCCGATGGTATCCCGATGATGCCTCGCTCAAAATCAGCATCGTCACCATGATGGTCACCATCACAATCGCCATCATGCATCGTCACCAGCATCATCATCATGCATCGTCACCAGCTCGTGCGCGCATCACCACTGACGACCCCATCACAAGCATTGCAGTCGTCGCCAATTGGTGTGCCTAACTGTCTAAGCTTACCTGAGATCCGACGTTGCGAAAACATTGCAACACAATGAAAAAAACCCAAACCCAAGAACGAATCGTTCCGCGGCATACCTCGAGCCCGATCGATCCGGAAGAGTCCTGGTATCCGGCAATCCCAGCGTCACAAGAATTGCGACGCTTTCTGTTTCGTTGGGTTCCGAGCCCTTTTGTGATGTGGGTCCTCGTGTTGAATCCGCAGCGCCGCGCGTTTCCGTCCCACTGGCTCCCTCCCCATCCTCCTCCTGTTTGCCACGTGCTCCTGTGTGGAATTCGGTCCGTGTTTTGAATCAGCAACGCCGCGCCCCACCTCTTTCCGACACCCCCCCCGTCCTCCTCACCTCTCCTCCGGCGCACCCCTGAGGCGGATCGTGCCCCAAAGGAAGCTCCACCGGCGCACCCCTGAGGCGGATCGTGCCCCACAGGAAGCTCCACCCATGGCCCGAGCGGGCAGAATCGCCTGCGCCCCCCCGCCCACTTCGGCACACCCCTCACGGATCGCGCATATTCATTGAGACTTTCCAAACGGGGCCCGCACAAGTGAGGTCGGAGGCTCGCGCCCCACCGCCGATGCATCGACCGATGTTCTGGCGATGCATCGGCGACATCGGCGATGCGCCGGCGCTGTCGGCGATACATCGGCGATTTGACGCGACCCTCCGATCCCAACTCCTCGGGCTCACCATCTGGGAGACCCAGACACAGGGAGGTTCGCCACCATCGTTACACGAAACCGCTGACAAAAGTAGGCGTCCCGCCAAGATATTCTGGGGAAACCAAGAACGTACGCATACCGCTGCTCTCCAGGCCCCTCCCTCGGTGCGCTCTGACCGAAGTACCGAAGCGAACCCAGTCCTCAGTCGTGGCGACAAGGAACACCCTGGAGGCCAAACAACACCAAAACATGTTTCTCCTGTGAGAGTGGGGCCTGCCCCCAGGCTTTTTGCTTGGTCTTCGGGCTTTCTCGTCCTTGACCTCCACCGCGGCCAGCACGTGGCGACCTTACGCCGCAGCTCACACCGGCCGCCAGCGTGACACCTCGTGTGGAGAAGAGGGCGCCAACGCGCGATAACACGCGGGAAGTTTGCGCGCCGATGTCAGCGCAGTCGGCCTCGCTTTTCCGCAGATCACCTGGGAGGCCTGGACAGAAGCGAGGTCCATCACCATCCTTACCTGAAACCGCAGAAGGGGTGGGCTCCTTCGCCAAGCTCGTTTTGGGGGACATCAGGCAAGACTGGCACCGCTCCTCTCCGAGCCTCTCCCGGGGTGTGCTCTGACCAGGTTCCGGGGCGCACCCCGCCGCGGCGACAGAGGGCCACCCTGGAGGCCCTATCATGCGAAAGCGAGGCCAGGGGAGCCCCGAACATCCGACGGCACACTTTTTTGTTCCTCTGTGGGGCACCGAGAAGCGCCTGCAGCCTCTGCCTCAGCCCCTGGGTGCGGGCGCGACGCCGCTCCTGCCAAGACGCCCCGGCAACGGCCGGCCGAACTGGCCGCTCATGCCGACGACCCTTGTGCTGCGAAGGCTCTCCCACCCTCCCTCTTCGCCCCGCGGCCGTCTGGCCGAATATATTTATCTTGCCGCCGGACAATTCGTACGCTTCGCCCCAGCTACTAGATCGCGCGAGCGAATCGCCGCTGCCGCGCCGCGACGGAACAAAACGGGTCCCGAGAAGTCTCGTCCGATTCCCCAGGGCCAGTTTGTCATCCTTGCCTGTTGTCTGACAGTCCTGGGGCCCGGCGCGGGCCCCCAGAGGCCGAACGCGGCCAAACAACTTACAGCCAACCCGTATAATAAGGACGTTGGATGCACGTGCTTTGAGATGCCACGTCGACACTTTGCAAGCGGGGCGCGGCCAGCGAAAGCGGCACAGGATGGGTCGAAGGGGGAGGATTCCAGGGTAACCTTGGAAAGTCGCTCATCCTTACTATGCGGGTTCACACAATGTTGTGTTCTTTCGCAACGCCACCTCTCAGGGTTTGGTACCTTTTTCTCTTTTGAGGGTTGGGCTTGTCGCCAGGCCATTTGCTTGCTGCTTGGTCTTCGGGCCTCCTCGTCTTTGAACTTCAGCGCGGCCAGCACGTGGTGCTCCTCGCAGGGGGTGACCCAACTGTCTCATGCTTTGGTTGGAGGCGATTTGGCACGAAGGCGGTTGGACGGATCGCACAAACCAACGCCGTGGCGCAGGTCCGAGGTCGCGATCGGCCAGTGGTGGGCCCTCGAATGAGAACAGCGCAACACGACGAGAGAGAAAAACACGAGGCCGACTGGAAGGTCGCTGGGGGGGCAGCGTTGTTTCCAGGGCCAGATCCCCGTACGCTCGGCGGGCGCGCTTGATCGGTCAACAGCAATCCTTACAGCCGCCCTTCGCGAGAAGCTCTGATTTCAGGTTTACTCTTGCCGACGATGGGGCTGCTCATGCTGGCTCTTGCCCTACAAGAGCATTGCCCTCTCCCCCGTCGCCCCAGAAACACAGGTCGCGTTCGCTGCCCCTCAGCGAGCTTCAAAGAGCGACCCACGGGAGTGCCACACCAACGCTTGGTCGACCCCCGGGTCCTCCTGCGGCGCGCCGCGCTCCAGGAGCTCCACCCTGGCGCGGAGGTGAGCGGCCTCCGCGTCCCGCCGCCGCATGTCCTCGGGAGGCACGGACGTGCCTGCAGCCCACAGCTTGCCACACAGCGGAGGCCAGACCACAAGAAGCCTTCCACCAAGAAACCCAACCCTGAGACCCCAGGGCGTCCACTGGTTTTTGGTGTGGGAGCGTCACGCTCTCCATGGCAGAACCATGGAAACGCAAGAAACCCAGGGCACCCTGGATGCAGAAAAGGTGTTGTGGAGCCCCGAGACGGTGCGGTGACAGATCGTGCGGTGACCTCGAAATCCCCTAAGACTTCACCGCACGGTCCGTCAACGCACGGTTTTGGAACCTCGGATGCCCCAGTCGCCTGAGACGTCCTCGGAGAACGACCCGAGTCCCAAAACCGTGCGGTGACCCCTAATCCCCACCGACTCGCCGGACGGTGTGGTCACCACCCCGTTTGGGGACCCCCGAATGCTTCTTGGCACGGGTCTCCGCTGTACGAACCGGATTACCAGCCTGGAACATATCCCTATCTCTATGCCGGGCACCTCCTCATCACGATGCCAATCTTAGGGATTCCCTTATTTTTTGGAGGGCGAACCCCTAAGATTGTCCTCGCCTTTTGGCGTGTCAATCTTAGGGGTAGGGATACGTTCGAGGCTGGTAAAAAACCTTCCTTTCGCAAACCACCCTTCAGAGAAAACGGCCTATAGGACAGAAACCGACGGCCCTGGGCCCGCAAAAATGACGGCCGCGACGCCCCCTCGCGAACCGAAAACGTCCAATTCACTTATCGACGTGTCAGGGCAGGAGGTCTATCAAACTCCGAAAGACGTCGGAAGGCTGGAAAGCCCCTCTGGGGCCTCAAACACAGGGAGGTGCCTCTACCTGGGGTCCCAGATGCTGGCGTTGGTTCCAATCTTTCGGCCGTCTCGGAAGCCCGAATATCTCCACCATCACCGAGATCGGGATCATCTTCCCTCGGTGGTGGCACACCTCCGAAGGGCCCTCGGAAGAGGAGCGAAACCCCTCCCCAGTGGGTGGGCCTCGATCAGATCGCAAGGCCGCCAATATGGTCCTCTGAGGGCCCCACGATGTTCCCAAGATGCCTACGAGAAGCTTCTGGAGCGTGACTGCATGCTGCTCCCTGATCAGGGCAACTCGAATGGTGATGTTAGCTCCCGCCCCCTTCCTCCTGTTTTTTCATTGGCTCAAGCATTTTTGGATGGGCTGGTAGAAATACGCGAGGCGCCAACTATTTTGTCGTGGACCCTCGGACAAATAACGAAACCACCCTTAGGCCTTTATCGGATGGGACCATTTCGGCATCCGCAGCGAATGCACGATCGAATCGCTGCTGCAAATCCGCTGGCTCCCTTGTGGGGACATCAGGATGCGTGGAATAAGCTTGCTGCTCCCTGCTCCAGTTCCAAGTTTCAAGTCTCCCATGTTACATGCCTGTTTTCTGCTTCCTACTGTCAATTGTTACTGTCCGCGCGAGGGGGGGCGCTATAAAGTAGTCTTTTACCTTCACTGGATCGCGTGCTCAGAACTTCTGCGGGGACGCGGGACTAGAAAAATGCCTGCGCCCTCGAGGCCACGATCCCTCGTTAAAATACGCGATGTTCGCATCGCCGAGGCACGATCTAATGCAAATTACACAATACTTGCGTTTCGCAGGCCACGCTCCCTCGTAAATAATTCAAGATCCTCGTCCCAGAGGCCACGCTCCCCCTCGTACTTTATCCCATGTTCGCGTCGCCGAGGCCGCGCTCCCTACTGAATTGTACAATATTTGCGCCCCCGAGGCCGCGATCACGAGTGAATTATGCAATATGGACGTTCCCGAAGCCGCGATCGCCAGCAAATCACTCCATACTTGTTCGCGTCCCCGAGGCCACGATCCCCGGTTAAAGTACACCAGTCTCGCGTCTCCGAGGCCCCGATCGCTGGAAATTAGACGATGCTCGCGTCCCCGAGGCCCCGATCCCTTGAAAAAATGCTTCGTGCGCGCCGAGACCGCGACATCCAGTGAACTACATCGTGCCCGCGCCCCCGAGGCAACGAGTCCCAGTAAAATTGCTCCATGATCGCGTCCCCGAAGCCACGACCCATTGCAACATAATGCAGAGGAGCCCGAAGACCGTCCGAGCCGCGCGGTTCTGCCCAACGTGGCCTGAAGCAGCCCACAGCCGTTCCAAGAGGACCTCCAATACATGGCATGAAGGGCGTTCGAAAAAGGCAACGCGCACAATTCGACTACATCGGCGGTGAACAAACCTCCCTTTAGTAAACCACCCTTTAGTCAAAACGGCCTAGGACCGAAACCGACGGACCTGGACCCACAAAAATGACGGCCGCAACGCCCCCTCGCGAAACGAAAACGGCCAATTCGCTAATCGACGTGTCAGGGTAGGAGGTCTACCAACCTCCGACTACATAGTCTGCATCTCCACTTGCTCTGAAGAGTGCCAGCCGTCCTCGAACGAGGTTTCGATGACACTTCACGACGGCGCCCGGGCATCCTAGCATAGCTTTAGGTCGGGCGTGCCCCCTATTCTAGGCGGATGTGGGCCGATTATGTGTTCGAAGATAGGCGAAACATATTCGAACATAGTGAACAAACGTCCCCATACTATTTTTGGGGGCGTGTCCCTCTATTACAGGCGGATTGGGGACGATTCTTCTTTTCGAAAGGAGGCCAACCATATCCGAAAACAGTCCATCAATCGTCCCCATACAATTTTTCCCAACCATCCTGTGGTGTTGGGTCCTCGTTTTGAAGAGACGGTCCCCGCGTTCTCCTCATCTCGTGCCCCCCCCCCTCCTCCCTACCGTCCGCATGCGTCCCGCACACCCAGTACAGCGCTTCGTGGCCCCATAGGGAGCCCCACCGAAGGTCCCAGTGCTACCGTCCGCATGCGTCCCGCACACCCAGTACAGCGTTTCGTGGCCCCATAGAGCTTCACCGAAGGTCCCAGTGCTACCGTCCGCATGCGTCCCGCACACCCAGTACAGCGTTTCGTGGCCCTCCTCCCCCTCCTCCCTGCGTTTCACCTACCCAATACAGCGCTTCGTGGCCCCATAGGGAACCCCACCGAAGGTCCCAGTGCTATCGTCCGCATGTGTCCCGCAAACCCAGTACAGCGTTTCGTGGCCCCATAGGGGGAGCCCCACCGAACGTCCCAGTGCTACCGTCCGCATGTGTCCCGCAAACCCAGTACGGCGTTTCGTGGCTCCATAGGGAGCTCCACCGAAGGTCCCAGTGCTACCGTCCGCCTGCGTCCCGCACACCCAGTACAGCGTTTCGTGGCCCTCCTTCCCCTCCTCCCTGCGTTTCACCCACACAGTACAACGTTTCGTGGCCCCATAGGGAACCCCACCGAAGGTCCCAGTGCTACCGTCCGCATGCGTCCCGCACACCCAGTACAACGTTTCGTGGCCCCATAGGGAGCCCCACCGAAGGTCCCAAGGCTACCGTCCGCATGCGTCCCGCACACCCAGTACAGCGTTTCGTGGCCCTCCTCCTCCTCCTCCTCCCTGCGTTTCACCCACCCAATACAGCGCTTCGTGGCCCCATAGGGAGCTCCACCGAAGGCCCCAGTGCCCACGTCCGCATGCGTCTTGAAGCCCAATTTGGCATTTTCACCCACCCAGTGCAGCGTTTCGTGGCCCCATAGGGGGCTCCACCCAAGGCCCCAATGCCACCGTCCGTATGCGTCCGGGAAATGTAATTTGGTATTTTCACCCGCGCAGTGCAGCGTTTCGCTGCCCCACAGGTGACTCCACCGAAGCCCCCAGTGGGACCGTCCGCATGCGTCCCGGTAACCCAATTTAGCATTTTCACTCACTCAGTAGAGCGCTTCGTGGCCCGGTATGGAGCTCCACCGAAGCCCTCAATGGGACCGTCCGCATGCGTCCCGGAAACCCAATTCGGCACACTACCCACACAGTACAGCGTTCCCCCCCGCCCAGTGCAGCGCTTCGTGGCCCCATAGGGAGCTTCACCGAAGCAGATATTCACAATTACGGTACCCACACCTGCATATGGTTGGGACCTTCGCCAGGATAATTTTGGGGGCTATTGTTGGATAGTCCTCCTGTATCGGGAACGTCCAAGAGGGGGGCGTCCAAGAGGAGCGTGTGCAAATCATGGCCCGAGGCATGTGTGCGGACCAGGGGGGGACCAGGGAACGTACTGAAATAAGAGGAGGCGCCATGAAATCTGGGGAGATGCCATGGCCCTCGCCATGAGATCCACCGCCCCCTGGTCATCACCCCCCTCTTGGCCGCCCCCGACTGTGGAGGGGCATGGCTCCTGCCTGCCCCATCCTCGCCGAGAGAGGGGGGCGGCAGAGGGTTCCGCGGCCTCCCCGCGCGCCGAGCCTCTCGGGCCCTCCCCCCCCGCCCGGGGGGCGCTCCGGAGCCAGGCGTCCCCCCCGCCGGCTGGCCCTGAAGCGGTGGCAAGAGCGGCCTTCGGTGCATTGCTGGAGGCCTGGGCATGGGCACCAACACCAACACAGGAAGTTCGGGCCGGGCGAAAGGGGGGATCGCAAGGGGGGGTTTGAGAATCAGTTCACGTAGCTGATTTTCCCGGCGCCTCCCGGCGCCGGGAGGCGCCCACGTATCGAGGACTGGGCCTGGCGGCGGGGCCGAAACCAGCTGCATGCAGCAGATTTCGTAACCCTCCCTTTCCGTATCCCCCCCTTTCGTTCGGCCCGAGTCTTGAAGCTGTGGCGGAGCGGTCTTCAGTGTATTTCTGGGGGCCTGGAAATGGGCATCAGCACCGACAAAGGAGGTTGCCTCCACAGGGGGGAAGAGGATCGTTGATGACGGTGCTGGCGGTAATAGTTCGGCCACCTTGGACGCCAGAGTATCACCACCATCACCGAGATCGGGATCGCCTTCCCTGGGTGGAGGCACACTGCCGATCTTGGTGTTGGTGACAATCTCAAAACATCCGATATTGGGGGAGCGACCTCGACGGCACAGCGGAGACGAACTGTTGTGTTGTGCGCTTTTTGCCACAGCAAGTCCTTGAGCAGAGGCAGACCGTCCCGGCATGCCTAGAGTCCTACCAGGAAATGCTTTTAGAACCCCAAAATGGTCCAAAAACAAAAATCAGGTCCTTGGAGTATACACTCGATGCGCTAAAAGAAGACGGTCCCAGCCAGAAGTGTTCGAAGAACACTTCGTGCAGACCGCAAAGGGTCTCAGACCATGTCTTGGTGGGCCTGTAGGAAAGCCAGGACGCTTCGCCACTGTTCAAAAGTCCGGGGCGTCGGCACAGCTGCGACGCATTACTGCACGCTTCTCTGGGGGAGCGAACAATGACATAAACATAAAAAGTTGGAGGTCCGCGCGGATTTCTCGGACCGGCGCCGGACCCCCCTCCCTGGCGCGCGGAGCGCGCCGGGGGCGGCGCCGGAGGCGGCGCCAGGAGACCCCAGCGCGGATCCGAGCAATCCGCGCGGACAACCGAAATGTTATGTTCAAGTCATCGTTCGTTCCCCTAGTCTTGTGCGCTTATTTCAGGTCGGGCCTGTCACCCTACAGGCGGATTTTGGACGAAAAATTAAAACGACCCCAAAAATGCCCAACAAATGCCCAAAGATGGTCAACACATCGTCCCCAGACTGTTTTTTTCCCTACCTAGGCTCTGCCTAGAGGGTTCTTACTCTCTTAGCTTAAAGGGGCCGGGGAGTGCTACACGCCCCGGGCGGTTCCCCCGGTCCCCGCCCCGCGGTTCCCCCAGTCGCGCTCCCTTAGCGTGGCTTAGCTTATCTCGTCTTAGCTTAGCTTGGCTTAGCTTAGCTTGGCTTAGCTCAGCTTAGCTTAGCTTGGCTTACCTTAGTTTCGCTTCGCTTAGCTTAGCCTAGCTTAGCTTAGCCTAATGTAGCTTAGCTTAGCGTAGCATAGCATAGCATGGCATGGCATAGCACAGCATATCATAACATAGCACAGTATTGCATAGCATAGCTTAGCATAGCTTAGCATAGCGCCCCCTTAGCTTGGCTTAGTCTTAGCTTAGCGCAGCATAGCTTAACGCAGCATTAGCACATCATAGCATAGCATATCATAGCCAATCATATGATAACATAGCATAGCATACTTCAGCACATCATAGCATAGCATATCATAGCATATCCTAGCATAGCATAGCATATCATAGATGCAGGTGTAGATGTAAATGTAGCTGTCGGTGTAGATGTAGATGTTGCTTTCCTAAATGCTCCAACTCCTAGGTAGGGTCGCACTGGGATAATATTATTTTTGAACACTTCCCATGTAGAGGGACAGGCCCGACTTAACGCTTGTTGCCTGCGCAGGTCCAGGGCGTGCTGGCTCTGCTGCAGGCTCAGGAGCTGCTCGTACCCCATCGTGGCCCGCCAGGCGACCTCGCGGCGGCGTGCCGGACGGGGTGGGGCGAGAGGGGCGGCCTTCCTCCACGCAAGCGGGCGGCCGCCCAGGGGGGATCGGGAGCTTTGGGTCGGGCCTGTCCTCCTGCAGGCGGGCCCTGGAGGAAGAAAGCAGAATGGTCAACACAAATGCCCCAACATATTGAAAACCACACAAGAAAAATCGTTCCCAAACTGTTTCTGAAATAATGTAAATCACATCAGAAAATCGGAACCACATAAGAAAACCAATACGAACACTACATAAGAAAACTCGTCCCCAAAAATAGTGTAAACCACATAGGAGAATCGTCCCAAAATTGTATGTTTCCACTATTTTTGGAGTTCTCCCCCTGTAGGAGGACACGCCCGACTTCACGGAAACTTTCCATGGGGCTCTCTGGACCGGAGGGAGAGAGAAGGGGCCCAGGGCCCGTGCCCGCAAACCCTCCCAGGGAAACAAGCAATGACATAAGCACCATGGAGGGGGGAGGGGGGGGTTAGGAGGCAACTACTAGGGAGGTCTTCGTCGGAAAGATTGACTAGGATTAAGCCCCATTGGGGGGCTCTGACGCCGGAGTGGGCCTTGGACTAAGCGGGATTAAACCAGATTCAGCAAGATTGAGCGGGGTTAAGCCAGATTAAGAGGGATTAAGCCGGATTTCGGACCAGGGCAAAATCGGAATTTGACCTCCCAGGAGTTGCATCCGAAGGGGGGGGGTGCGAGGGCCCGCGCCGATCGGCAAAACAACGACTAAAAACCCGATCACGAGGAGAAAGGGCCGAGGGTCGATGCCCCCCTACCTTAGGGAAGCGAGCACCGACATAGACGCTAAAACTCATAGGTCCGCGCAGATTGCTCGGATCCGCGCTGGAGCCCCCCGAAGCGGCGCCTCCGGCGCCGCCCCTGGCGCGCTCCGCGCGACAGGGAGGGGGGTCCAACGCCCATCCGCGGCATCCGCGCGGACCTCGAAGTTTTTGTTCACAGTCGGGGTGGATTGGAGAGGACCCTCGAGAGGACACAAGACCCTCCCGATGGCCAAAGTGCCAGTGGAACGTAGGGGGCATGGGTCGCGAGACACAGGACACAAGGGTACCCTTGTTTGGGCAGGGTCGACCTACTAATCTTAGGTCCCCCTGCAGGCGGATGTTTGACGAAAAATGCATAAATACTCCAAAAATGGGGGGACAAACAAACAAACATTGTCAAAAATCGCCCCCAGACTATTTGCAAAGCATCCTCGAAATTTCCCCCAAACTCGAGCATATGCCATTGTTCGCTCCCCTGAGAGAGGGCCGAGAGCCTATGCCCGCCTGCCGGGCCAGCAGGCAGACGCCCCGCCCCCCGCCTCACCGCCAATGAGACTCCCGGGCCCCTTCCGGAGCCGCGTCCTGGTCAGCCTAGCCTGCCGAACCGCGCCCGGCCGAGGCGCCGGACATCCCAGGCAGCGCACCCCCAAATAGACGAGCGCGCTCCACTGCTCGCAGAGTGACTGCTCGCAAATGGCCCAGCTCCGCCGCGGGGGGCCCACGATGAACTACCTCGAAAACGGGCATGCGCTGTCCGGACGATTGCGAGTAGGCACTCTGCGAGAGTCGTGGAGCGCGCTCGGCGACCAAAGCCAGAACCGCCCCCCAGAAGCCCGACGCCTCCCAGAGCCCACGCCCGGCAGGAGGAGGAGGAGGAGGAGGAGGAGGAGGAGGAGGAGGAGGAGGAGGAGCAGGAGGAGGAGGAGGAGGAGGAGGAGGAGGAGCCCCGCCTGGGCGTGGCGACGAGAACCCCCCGCGACGCGCCTCCCCCAACCGCGTCGCCGACGACGCCGCCGCCGCACGCCGCCGTCCGCGCCGCCCTGCCCCCCTTCTGCGCGCAGAGCCTCCGCGCCCTGGGCTGGCTCCTCCCCGTCCGTCGCCGTCGCCGGGGCTCCGGCTTGCGGCCTGCCGGCCGCCATCGCCGAGGGCACGCCTCCGCGCGTCCTCCTCCTCCTCCTCCTCCTCCTCCTCCTGCTCCTACTCCTCCTCCCGGAAGATACAGGCATTTGAATGTTTTTTGTTTCTGGCCTTGTCGGGGCGCGCGGAGACCTACGACACGATCCCGCCCCTCATCATTCCTCTACTCCTGCTCCTCCGACCTTGTCGCCGTCCCCCTTCCGCTTCTGCCCCTCTTGCCTCCTGCATGCCTTTTCCCTCAAGATAACTGCTCCCCGTCGCACCCCCAGACGTGTGGGTAAATCAGGCTGGGCGTTGCGCCTGACATGTTTCCCCTGACTGATCCTGAAGCTTGAAATCTGTAGCAGCTGCCAAGATGGAGGGTGGCGGGGACTTTTCAGATTGAGGCTTCCCCGCATTAGCGCCGCGCACATTCGTCCCAAATGTTTGCAATAGCCTCCAGGGTGCACAGGGGTGGCTTTCCAAAATTGAGCTCTCACAGCAACGCTGCATTCATTCGTCATAAAAGCTTGCAACAATTACAAGGATGAAGAAGAAAACGTTTTCAAAACAAACTCCCGCCTTAGCGACCTGGAGAAGATTCGTCTTCAAAGCTGGTTGCAAATACAAGGCTAGAAGGCGTTTCCTTATGAAAATGCGGCTCTCGCGCTAGCGACCTCGCACGTTGGTCTTACCAAGATGGAAGGGTGGGGGTGGGTGGTTGGGACGTTGTTGTCAAACGGAACGGAACGGAACGGAAGGGAAGCCGGCTAGTGGCTCCGCGAGGGAGCTGCCGGGGGGGGGGCCTAAGCCCACTCACTTGGTTGATGCACCCCCTGTTGATGCACTCCTCTTTAGCAAACGTGTTGATGTACCCCTTGTTGTCTTCAAGAGGAACTCCAACCTTTGAGCGCAGCGCGCATGCGTCTTCTAAGGTACTGCAGCATCTGCGAGGATGGAGGGCGACTCAGCTTGTTTGGAAAGGGCTCTCGCCAGAGCGCAGCGCACATCCGTCTCAAACGCTCGCCACCGTTCACGCTGCGCCCCTCGCCTGAGAACTGCTCCACCTAAACGACCAGAAGGTTGACCACATACAGCCATCGGCCTGACCTAAGGAACGATAAATAAGGAACGAAGCCCCTTCCTCCCAAGGAATCACGCATACGGAACGACGAATAATAAATGACGCATCATCATCAGAAACGGTGAATAACGCATGCAAGCCTAAGGAACGCCCGAGCCCCTTTTGAAAAGTAAGTGTTTCTCATCCAAGCCGCTCACTGTAAGACACCTGCGCAGGTGAAGGCGGTGCCCTTCCAACATGGAGCTCTCGCTTCACGCGTGCTCAGGTGTATGGCCAGACACGTAGGCTAAGGGAACAGTTTCACGGGCGAGAGGCGATTCCTTTTCAAAACGGGGCTCTCGCTGGATACATCGTTGATCTGTTGGCTAAAACCTTTGCGGACTCCGTGCAACTCACTGAACTTGTACAAGGCAAGTCCTTTCCAAAGCAGGGATCTCGCCTTAGCTGCAGGCCCGTGGGGTGCTCCGTCTTTCCAGGGGGCGCTCTTCGTCGTGAAAAGGCAGGCTTGCAGGGCAGGGACCTCTCACGAAGGGACTTGGGACTGAAGGGTGTGCTGCAACATCGTTGATGCATCCTGGGCTTACGCTGGTCCTCTTTCTCATTCTCCTTTCTTCACTCTTCTTTTCTCACCCCCCCGCTCCTTCTCTTTCACCTTTGGGGCCTTCGATCCAACAACGAAGCCGGTCCATCTGCGCCTCATCAACTGGCCCCGTCATCCCCCCCCGGTCCCCAATCCTCATCCGTCCTCACGCACCCGCCTCCCCGTGCTGTTCCTCCTCCCCACTCCTCCTCTCGGCACCTTCGTCGTTGCCCTCCTCCTCCGCCTCCTCCTCCTCCTTCTCCTCCTACTCCTCCTCATCTCTCCCGCAAGCACAGGTGGCAAAAGGCATCGTACCGTTTTGGGCTCGAGGTAGTCATAGAGCGCCCAGCCACTTGCCTTCGCGTGGTGTTTGAGCTCCCGCCACATGGTAATCCATGATGCTTTTCGCATTTGTCGAGGGTTGCTGGCGTGGGATGTCAACGTTTTCTGATTCGGCGTTTCGACATTGGGCGGAAGGGGGGGGGAAGAACAGGGAATCTGCTCCAGACCTCTGACTAGGTGGGACTGTTCTGTTTGCAGCAGTGCGTCACATGGAAGAGATCCCACCTGCTCGAAACAGGCGCCAAATCCAGCCAAGATCTGGTCCATGGGTGGGGGTGGAGGGAGGTGCGAGGGCCCGCGCCGATCGGCAAATCAACCAATCACGAAACGATCACGATGGCACGAATGAGCGAATTCAAGTCTAATGCTCAGCAGGCCTTGTGAGACCGTGCATTCTCATGTTTCAACTGTCGTTGTATTGGATTGCATGTGCTGTGTTTCATATTGCTCTGTCACATATTCGAATGTTGGTTGTTATTCTTGTGCGACAGAGTCAGCGCGGGGTGCAGATTCTCATCGTCAGGTCGTGGGTGCAGCTGGCCATCAGCCTCGACGCTGGGGCCTTGGCATGGCTCGTTAGGGAGTGCACTTCTGTTGTCAGTTCCACGCCCAGCTGGGGCCAGGCACCACCAGCTACACTGCTGGCTGGCATCTCCCATCTCCACTTGGGGAGGGCATTGCAATGTGCAGTCGGTTGTGGTTTGCATGTGTGTCCATATGTTGTTGCCCCCTTACGGCACTGGGCGTTTCAAGAAACGGACATTTATACTTTCTATGGTTGGCTATATTGTGTTCTGGACACCGTGCATAGTGCCACGTTGTACCTTCAAGCTTTCTGGCTGTTCTCCAATTGCCTAGATGTGTGCAAGCTGTGCGCTTCGTCACCCGCTCGAGTCTCGCCGTAACGCCAATGCACTAGCTTCGGTGTGTGCCAACACACTACGGCACTGAGTGGGGGGCACTTGTTTTGTCGCGTGCAACGGGCGGGTGGGTATTTCTGCGGGGATGGTGTTCGTGGGACGCAATGGGCGTGCAATGCTAGGCGCGATTTGCTTCATAATACAGTCATTACTGTGTTAGGTACATGCGGCGGTCAACCTCTACAAGTGGCGTTCACTTTCCTCGGGTGTCAATTTGGCGGGCAAACTCGGGGGGCCCTCAAATCTTTCGAGCAAGCCGGGCAGGTGAACTTCTCTCTGTCCTTTTCTTTGGCATGACTTCGTCTGTGGTCCCATTCCCATCCCAATTCCCGTTCCTCCTCATCTCTCCGCCTCTGCCGCCTCCACCCCCTGCTCCCAAATCTTCCTCCTCCTCGTCCCTCTGTCCATCCCCCTTGACGTCACCCTCTCCTTCCGTCCTCATCGTCCATCTGTCCTCCATTTCCCCCTTTTACTCCTTTCCTCGCCCTTCTCATCCATGCCATGCCCTTCCCCGTCGCCGTCCTCCATGCCTCCATCCACCCTCTTCCTCCACCCCTCATCTTCATCAGGGCCTCCTTCTCCCCGTTCCTCCTCCACTTCATCAGCGACCCCTTCACCCCGTTCCTCCCCATCTTCATCAGCGCCTCCTTCTCCCCGCTCCTCCTCCTCTCATCAAAGCCTCCTTCCCCCCGTTCCTCCTCCTCTTCATCAAAGCCTCCTTCCCCCCGTTCCTCCTTCTCCTCCTACTCCTCCTCCTCTTCCTCATCAGCACCATCTTCATCAGCACCATCACCATCACCATCACCATCACCATCACCATCACCATCACCATCATCATCATCATCATCATCATCATCATCATCATCATCATCATCATCATCATCATCATCAGCATTATCAGCAGCAGCATCATCATCAGAGCCTTCTTCTCCCCGCTCCTCTGCCCCTTCATCAGAGCCTCCTTCCCCCCGTTGCTTCTCCTCTTCCTCAGCGCCTCCCTCTCCCCAGTCCTCCCCCTCCTCATCCGCGCCTCCCTGTCTCCGTTCCTCCCCCTCTTCATCAACGCCTCCTTCCCCCCATTCCTCCTCCGCCTCCTCCTCCTCATCATCATCAGAGCCGTCTTCTCCCCGTTCCTCTGCCTCTTCATCAAAGCCTCCCCCCCCCCGTTCCTCCCCCTCTTCCTCAGCGCCTCCTTCCCCCCATACCTCCCCATCCTCCTCAGCGCCTCCTCCTCCCCGTTCCTCCCCCTCGTCATCCGCGCCCCCAGCCCATGCTTGTCCCGACGCCGCCACGGCCCGGGGAGAGGGGGGGGGCCCACCTGCGCTCCGCCCCGGGGCGCGTGGGGAGCGGCGCTGGACCAGGAGGAGGACCAGGAGGAGGAGGAGGAGGAGGAGGAGGAGGAGGAGGAGGAGGAGGAGGACGAGGAGGAGGAGGAGGAGGAGGAGAACGAGGAGGAGGAGGAGGAGAACGAGGAGGAGGAGAACGAGGAGGAGGACGAGGAGGAGAACGAGGAGGAGAAGGAGGAGGAGGAGGAGGAGAACGAGGAGGACCAGTGCAAACCAAAGAGTCATCAACGATGTTGGAATTCACCCTCCCTCCAAGCTCCCTCTTCACAGGCCCCTACAACGGTTCATGTCCATTGAGGGAACTGCCTCGTTGGAATACACCTTTTAAAGACCCTGAAACATGCCAAATCATTGTCTTCGGGCTTTCAACGCAACGGATCAACCTGACTGCTGCGTCTTGGCGATCTGGAGCCGTGCCAGAAGGCCACGGTTGGGACTTCAACACCGATTCAATATCACTGTTGCACCCGTATAACTCTGAATCCTTCCAAGACACCATCTCTGGTACGCTGATCATTGACATCCGCGAACATGTTCCAAGCTTTATGAACGAATGTGCGCGGCGCTCAAGCGAGAACCACATGTTGAAAACCACCCACCTTCAATCCGTGAAACTGTTACAATGTTTGAACGAATGTGCGCGACGCCGCCGCCGCCGCCGCCGCCGCCGCCGCCGCCGCCTCCGCCTCCTCCTCCTCCTCCTCCTCCTCCTCCTCCTCCTCCTCCTCCTCCTTCCGTAGCCATTTTGGCTCAAGCCCCTCCTGGGCCCGAGGGGGCCCTGACGGGGAGCGCGCGTGGGGGGGGGCGCAGCTCCCGCGAGCCAGGCCGCGCATCGGCGCGGGCGATGGGGACGTGATGAAATTCTTCATTGCGGACAGCTCGGACGGCCAGGTGGTTGGCAAGCTGCTGACTGACATCGAGATCGCTCGCGGCTCCGAGGTCAGCGTCTACGTGCTCAATGTCGACGCTTTCGGGGACGCCACCAGCGCAGCGGGCCAGAGTGCCGTGGATGCGCTCGAAGCTCAGTGCGAACCAAAGGAACCAGTACAAGAGGGAATTCCAGCAGGAGTAGCGCATGATCAACCGCGAGGCTTTCGTGAACGCCAGGGAAGACAAGGAGAAACTGTGGGCGGAGGCAGCGGCGGCCGCCTGGCCACCAGCTCGGGAGAGCTCCTGCCAGGAGGCCCAGCCCAGGAAGAGGCCGCGGCAGGTGGCGACAATGGCATCGCCGTCAGCGGCCAGCAAGACAAAGAACCACGTGCCCAAGTGGAAGTGTGGCCACTGCGGCTTCGTCAACTTCGGCTTCAGGGGCTACTGCATGAGGTGCGCGGGTGTCCCGCCTGCTGGCACTCAGCAGCAGCAAGCGGAGCTGAGGCAGGAGGCGACCTGTGCGGAGCAGCCGAACCAGCACCAGCAGGAGGACAACCAGGTGAAGGAGAACATCCAGGTGGACTGGGACCCGTACCTGATCGAGGAGGAGATGCTGGAGGAGGCTCCGGCACCGGCGCCAAAGAGGCATCGGTGGTCATCGAGGCTGGCGGCCAGCAAGGAGGATATCGTGGAGGCGCTCCTGGCGGAGGTGGGTGCGGAGATCCGCCGCTGAGCGTCGAGCAGTACGAAATCTACAGCGACGGCGGCTGCAACACCACCAACTACGACGACTACGGCGGCTACGAGCGCGACGTAATGGACTTCAGTTTCATGGCTTGGCGTCGGGCAAGTCAGGCTGGAGGCGACATCGCGGCGTCAAGCGACGGCGACCACGAGGATGAGGTTGTGGGTGTGACGCTGGAGGACGTCGCGCCGAAGCCCGAGAAGGACAAGAGCAACGGGGAGTTGCAGTGCTTCGACATCGGCTCGAACGCGGTTCCCGAGGAGCTCGACGACTCAGATACTTTCGTGAAGGAGTACGAGGAATACATGCAGAAGGACATGAGCTACGTGGAGCTGAAGAGCGTGGTTGACGCCGTCGGCTTAGGCGAGGTCTTGGACGAGATCGCCAGCACGGCCTCCCTCGGCGACGACTGCGATGAGCTCGACGACGACTTTAGCGCCGTTGGTGCCGGCATCATGCAGAAGCTCGACTGCCATCGCTCTGGGTGCAATGGCAAGGGCAAGGGCAAGAACAAGGCCAAGGGCAAGCACAAGTGCGAGATCAAGCACGGCGGCTCCGAGGGGGACGGCTTCGACCACGTCTCCACGAAGGAGCTGCTGCAGATCGCCGAGAAGCGGTTCGGGAACGACGTCGTCGGCAAGTTGCTCCTCCACATGCCGGCCCTCCGCGAGGGCTCCGTGGACTGAGCGAGGAGGCGCATCATCCTGACCTTCGAGCCCGTCGTGGGCAAATTTTGACAAGGGGGTGCGATGGGCCCTGGGGGGGAGTCGCTTCCGTCCCCTCCCCGTCGCGCCTCGGGCTCCTTGGGTCCGTGGCCCGTGGCCTTGTGGGCCCCTCCTGGGCTTGTCCTTTGGGGCCGCGGCTGGGCCTTCGTGGCCTGGCGTGCCGCGACGGGTGATGGGTAGGGAGCGGTTCGTCCCCCTACCGCGGCCCGTCCGGCGGGGTCGGGGAGAACCCGTCCGCGTCATCAGCACCCTCAGCACCCTCCCCCTCCTCCCCCTCCTCCCCCTACCTCCCCCCTCCTCCCTCCTCCTCCTCCCCCCTCCTCCTCCTCCTCCCCATCCCTCCTCCTCCCCCTCCGGCGGCGCCGCGCGGCGTGCCCCGCAGCACCGGCGCGGGCGGGCCCCGCCGCCGCGGGCGGGCCCCCCGCGGCGCCGCATGCGGCCGGCGGCGGCCGCGGCCCGCGTGCCGCGGGCACGCTCGGGGCCGGGAGCGGGCGGCTCGGGCCGCGCGCTCGGTAGAGGGCGCGGCGGCCGGGCCCCCGAGGGCCTCTCTCAGAGCGTGAAGGACCTACCCCGCTTTCGCTTCCAGGCCTCCTCGTCAAGCGGCCTGACAAGTACAGGCCGTAGTCTGGCATCGCTTTTGGTATCTCTTGGAAGCGATGGTGGTCGAAAGCGAAGTAGGTTTGTTTTCCCCCTACTCTCGACCTCCCCGTGTCCCTCTACAGGGCGAGTATTCCAGAACAAATCGTAAACAAAACAATCACATCAGGGGGCGATGTTTGAATCATAGTTGGAGCGTGTTTGAACCTTGGCGTTGGTCATGTTTAACGTTTCCTGCAAGATGCGCCTGTAGGAATAGGATGTTCCAGCCTACTTGAGCCTGGATCACCAAGAAGAGCTTCGAGCACCAAACACGCACCGAAACTTGAGGGTTTTCACACGTAGGGCCCAGGGAAACACTCGTCCGACACTGTTTCGACACTCTTTCGACACTTTTCCGAGTGCTCGAAATTATTTCTGGGATGTGGTCCGTAAGTACAATGGGAACAACATAACCCGAGGCCTCCCCTCGAGGACTGTTTGTCCTGATCTCCTCGACCTCCTCGACCTCCTGGAGGATCGGGGGCGCGCAAGCATGGCTTCGCGATCCATGGATTTGGCGCGCACGGTCGCCAAATCCATGGACGCGGGGGAGGCGCCCCCCCCCGCTTATTGAGAGACCTAGAGTAACAAGTGCATGCACTTCTCGATTTGTGTGGGTGTCATCCTTACGTAGGGGCCAAACTAGCATTCTCTGCCTCGTTCCAAACTTGACGCTTCGGGGCGAAGATTCCGACTCCTTGTAATCTGATCGTGAACTGTCCGCAAGAGGAGCTCAGAATGCATGAGTGTGTTTCAGAACAGATGCGGTAACCAAACTTGACAGGTGTTTCTGTCATTGGACAATCAATGAGAGAAGATCAACACTGAGCATTGCCAGCGAATGAGACTACGGGAGACCCTGTTCGAGCTCCAGCTCCTCCAGTGATGGGAAGGCACTGCGAGCGCCTTCGCATCCTGACTGGCACCCGCCGAGAGCCAGTGGAATATACAAAAGGGATAGGACAAAGGAACGCAGATGGAGGATGATACAGCGGTCTCCTCTCTGTGCGTCTCGTTGCTGCCTGTTGTTTTTCTTATTTTTCTGCTCATTTCTCATCCTTCTTGTCTTCCTCTTTCGTCTCCTCCGTCTCTCTTCCTCTCTCGTCCTCTCCATCTTCCCTTCCGGCACGTGCCGCCTGTCTGCTGGGGAGGCTCCTGTCTCTGTCCTGCCGCCCTGAATTTCTCATTGTTGTCGAGAGGCCAGCTCCTTGCTGGCGCGCGGAACGTGCCAAGGGAAGCACCAGAGGCACCGCGAGGGGAGAGCCCGGCGCGCCGATTCCGCACCTCCCGCGCGGCTCTCCCGACGTCTTGGGTCATGACGCCCGTGTCTTCGGCATCTCATCGCACCGATCCCCATCACCACTGGCATTGCCTTGCCCCCGCCTGTCAGGGGGACGTAAGACCTGGGTACAGGGGACTCGGAAATCCCCGACGAGGTCGTCAAAAAAATGACGAGGCCGAGCCTGCATTTTGACGAGGCCTCCCGCTGCAGACATCCCACGAAACTCCTACTCGTCAAAATCCGAATCGCGGTCGTCAAAAAACGATGGCGAACCCGAGTCCTGGCAAACCCGGGTCTTACGCTCCCCCGAGCCTGGCTGACTCACCCTCACCAGGTGGGGACCTGAGCTGCTCTCTGTGGGTCTCGCGGGGCCTAGAGATTCCAACCCTGGGGGGGGGGGCCCGGCGGGGCCAAGACACCGTGGCCAACTGGGGATGTGGATCGGTGGCGCCATGCCGATTTCCTCCGACATGCCCGATCGTGGAAACCCTTGCCGAGGGTGGGCGACTGTAACCAGCCTCGAACTTATCCCTATCCCTAATATGGGCGAGCAAAAATCGAGGACAATCTTAGGGATAGGCCCTCAGAAACTGAGGGAATCCTTAAAATCGGCATCGGGGTGAGGTGATGTCAAACATAGGGATAGGGATACTTTCAAACTGGTAAGATTGGAGGGGACCGGCTCCTGGGGCGCATCGACCTAGCATTGGCGACACCTCGGCGGTGCCCCCCGACAGCGAACTCCGCACGGCCCTGGGCGGTGTGGGCCACCGAGCCCCCAGGCGGCGATGCACGTGCGAGGGTGGGGCCGCCGAGCGCTCCCCCTCTGAGCCTGAAGTCGGCGGGCGTGCCCCTCTGCAGGAGAAGTATTCAAAAAGAACACTCAAAAATAGTCCAGAGACGGCTATTATGATTATTATTATTATTAGTATTATTATTATTATTCGCATTATTATCATCATTATTATTATTATCATTCGTATTATCAATATATATATATATATATATATATATATATTACTCATTATATTATGAGCATATATATACATACATACATACATACATACATGCATGCATGCATACATACATACATACATACATACATACATACATTTATTTACACTTTCCACTCCGAATCCGCCTGTAGGGGGACAGGCCCGACCGAAGCCGAGCCTGATCCCCCCTCACGTTGCCCCTTGATTTTCGGGCCGCAGCCCGGCTCCCCCTCAGCCGTTCGGGACGATCCGGGCACCCCCAGAACGCCCCCCGGCGGGGCGCAGCTGCTGGAGACCATCCCGGTGCATGCAAGCTTCCGGCGGGGGACGACCGCGCCAGAAAACATCGCACCCCAAACACGAACACCGCCCCCTCTGTCCCGCCCCGCGCCCCGCCGCCCGGCATCCTGCGCCAGCAGCAAGGGCATTGGCACGGTGGGCATCGGCACGGGCCGCCGCGGCGGCGGCGGCGTCGGCGCGGGCACCGGCACGGCAGGGGTGGCGGCTGCGGGCCGCCGCGACGGCGTCGGAGGGGCCAGTGGCCGCCGTCCTGTCCGAGCTGCAGGGGCCGTTCGGCCACGTGGCTCGGCGGCGCGCCGGGGAGGATGACAGCACAGGGGCGGGCCTCCCCCGAAGGCACACGAATCGTCAGGCGTTTTTCCAGCAGCCCTCTGACCGTGCTCCATGGCCGCAGCAGCTCCACACAAAGGCGGGCGGCTCCCGATGGGCCCCGCCGCCCTTCTGCGCGAAAGCCCGCTGCCCTCTGCCGCGTCCCCCCTCGGCGCGCCGCCGACGTCTTCGATCACGCGGTTGCATCTGCGCCAGCCCCCAAGACAATCCAAGAATCGCCGAGTCGCCAGAAGGTGTGCTCAAGACGCCCAGGATGGCCCCCCAGACGGCCCAAGAGGCCGTCAAGACGCCCGGAGAGAGCCTCCAAGGACACTCCAGAGGGGGCCCCCGAAGGCAACATTCATTGGCGCCGTTTTTGATGTTTGACGCATTTAGGCGGTTTCGCCTTGTCGGCTTCTCGACGTTCCACGATATCCCGACATGTTTCTGGTCAGATGATCTACATCATCTGCAAAACACCCCGACCACAGTGATGGATCTGCTCCCGACTATTCCAGCTCAAGGGGTCTCTTCGAGATGACCTTGTGCATGATCTGTCGTTTCATGTTGATCGATGGCATTGCGACAGCGCTTCCGACTACTCTTCAGGAAATGCGCTCCAAAGCCTATTTCGCCTACCACCTCCTTTCAAGTGTAAAAGACTTGAGCCAAACGCCCGCAGCAGCAGGCGGACAGGTTATACAAAAAGAAAAATGCTTGCGGGGAGGAAACTATGTTGTGCAATTAAGTATGTGCAATCGAGTGCAGGCTACGTGGTACAATCTATCGCATACAATCTATGTTGTGCAATATACGTGGTGCCATCTAAGTGGTACACTATGTGTGTGGTGGAATGTATGTTGTGGACAATGTGTGGTGCCACAGATGTGGTGCTATCTAGGTTGTGCAATTAATTTCTGTTCGCATTGAGTTGTCCACTCCACTGCTCGCGCAAAACATCCCACCCACCCACCCGCAACTTGGTTTGAAACATCTCTTAAGACCGTGACGGTGGGTACCAAATGGCACATGGCAACGACAGCGACGCCGACGACGACGGCGACAACGACGACGACGACGCCGCCGACAACGACTACGACGACACCGACGACGTCTCCAAGGACTTCGACGACGCCGACAACAACGACGACGACGACACCGACGACGGCGACGACGCCGCCGACGCCGACGACGACGACGACGATGACAACGACGACGACGATGACGACGCCGACGACAACGACGACACCGACGACGACGACGACGTCAATGACGCCGACGACGACGACGACGACGGCGGCGACGACGACGACGCCGACGTGGATGACGACGAAGACGACGAAGACGCCGACGCCGACGACGACGACGAAAACGACGACGACGACGTCGCCAACGAAGACGACGACGAGGGAGGAGGGAGGACGACGACGGCGGCAACGACGACAACGACGAGGGAGGAGGGAGGACGGCGGCGACGCGAACGACGAAAAAGGAGGAAGGACGGCGACGCCGACGACAACAACGACAAGGGGGGAGGGAAGACGACGACGACGACGACGTAGACGACGACGACGGCGACTAAATAGGAGGGACGACGAAGAGACGCCGACGACGGACGACGACAACGACGACGAGGGAGGAGGACGAAGGACGGTCACGGCGACAACGACGACGGAAACGACCACGACGCCAAAGAGGACGACGACGACGAACACGAGGAAAGACAGAGGACGACGTAGGCGACGACGACGACGACGACGACGACGACGCGGGAGGCGGGAGGACGGCGACGACGACAACGACGACGCAAAAGCGCGCGCGCACGATTTTGTTGAAAATCCGTGTTGCGAAACCTTATATATTTTTTGTAGGTTTTTGGGACACACGATTTTGAAATCCTTCCGAAACCGATGGGTTTTGAAGGATTTCGGCATACGCGCGCGACGACGCGCGCGTCTGCACTTCGCCTTATTTATTGCAGAGGATTCTCGCGACGGCACATGCGCAAAGGCGTTCGACAGATTTACGACATGCGCGCGCGAAACCCGTTAGGTAGCATATTGTGAGAAACTGAAGAAAAAACTATGGTTGTCTCAAGATTTCGCAAGAGCTCGCGCGTAAGTTTTTTTAGCAAATCAGTGTTGCGAAACCCTGTGATTTTGTATGCTTTTTGCAAACTTGATGACGAAGAAACCCTTCCGATACCGGAGGTTTTTGAAGGATTTCGGCATGCGCGCGCGACGACGCGCGCGTGTGCAGTTCGTCTATTTTTTTGCAAGGGATTCGAGAAAAAGTCGGATGTAAAAACAAAACATGTCCCCGCGTATTGTTTTTCACAAGGGAACCTCCGGGGGAGCGATACCGGCCCCCCTGGGATAGTGTAAATTCATATTTAGGATGGACATGTGGACATAATCATATACGATTTACATACCCGACAGGGGGACGGATAACGCCGGGGGGGGGGGGAGAGTCTATTCTCTTTTTAGAACGGAGAATATATGACGGGTAATCTGCGAGGAAGAATATGTGAAATGCAACATACGAGGTGCAATATATTCTGTGATAAAGACGCTGTGCAACTTTTGAGCAGGTACCGACCGTCCCGGCATTCCTGTAGGCCTACCACGAAATGTTCTCAGAACCTAGAAAAGTTATAAGAACGGGGAAAAAGTGTTCTTTTAACATAAACCCTATGTGTTAAAACAGGACGGTCCCAGCCAACAATGTTCTAAGAACATGTCGTGCAAACCAAACAAGGTGTTTAACATATTTTTTGGTGGTCCTTTAGGCGAGCCAGGACGCTTCGCCACTGCTTGAAACCTGCTGTGCGCAATGTATGTAACGCAATCTATGTTGTGAAACACGTTGTGTGCAATCTATCTTATGCACACTGGGCTGAGCAATCCATATTGTGCAACCTGTGATGTGCAATCGAACGGTGGCGACGAGCGGCGATGGTGGCGACGGGCCAGCGACAGCAACAACATAGCCACCAGACCGGCAGACAGGCCCAGATACGGGCGGCAGCGAGGCGGCGACGGCGGCAACAAAACCGCCAGACCGACAGACAGGCCCAGTTACGGGCGGCGACGCGGCAGCGACGGGGCGGCGACGGCGGCAACCCAGCCACCAGGCCGACAGACAGGCCCACCTCAATAGAAGTGAAGCAATAACCCCTGCATGCGAGGACTGCTTGGGGAATGACGCGCCCCCTTGCTGCGAGACGCAACGCCTACCTGCCGCGGCATGCGCATGAGCTGCGGGGGGGCGATCCTGCTGCTGCCGCCCGCGAGGGCGGAGGCGTCTCCGGGACGACGTGCAGGTCCTCGGCGTCCAGCAGCGCTGCGAACCTGGCCCGGCACTCGGCGGAATGGGCCACGTGCGCAGGCCCTCGGCACCCGTGGGCGCACGCTGCGCAGCCGGGCGTGCCCCCGAGCCGCTGCGCGGCGGTGGCGGTGATGTACCTCGTCCTCTTGGCCGGTCCGGCGGGCGACGGTCCTGTGCGCGGATCCGAAAAGGTTTGGAAGCGGCAGCTGCGCAGATGCATCGGCATCCACCTCCCCACACCTCCTCGCCTCCACCTCCCCACACCTCCTCCTCCTCCTCCTCCTCCTCCTCCTCCTCCTCCTCCTCCTCCTCTCCTCCTCCTCCTCCTCCCATCCTCCTCTTCCTCCTCCGACTCCTCTTCCTGGAGGATGAGGAAGAGGAGGAGGAAGAGGAGGAGGAGGAGGAGGAGGAGGAGGAGGCGGAGAAGGAGAAGGGGGGATGACATGTCGACGACGGGGAGGAAGATCAGCAGCAGCAGCAGCGTCCTGGGCCCTGACATGGGGTGCAAGACATCCTGGCCTCGACTGCGGGTCTCTCTGCACCATGCCGGGGCCCAGGACGGCCCTTGCCCGAGATGTTGGTGACCAGGGGTGGTGTCTAGCTGCCCCCCTTCTGGAAGGGAGGACAAATACGACACGTGGTCAGATTACGAACGGCAGTGTGAGAAAAAGCATACGGTAACCGGGCAATCGTCGATGGCAAAGACCGCTCTCGCTCCTCCATCCCCCTCGACATCCGATCCAAATAGTCCCCTGGCTACCTCCAGGAGTCCGTGCTGACCAGCTCTTTCTCTCTCTCTCTCTCTCTCTATCCGCCCAGACCGATTCCTGACGGCCCCGGGGGGCAGAAGCGGAGCTCGGGCGATCGCGAGGAGAAACCTCTGGCGCGCTCTCCCCGAGTTTGGTAGATCCCCCCTTCGTCCGACGGGGGACAAGAGGGATGGACTGGCGCAGGAGCGGACACATCGACCTGGAATCGGCGATGCATCGCCGACAGATCGGAGATAGGCCCTCGTTAGCGGCACCGCACGGTCCTGGGCACGGTGGGCTGCCGGGCTCCTGTCGGCGGGCAGCGGGCGCTTGGGGGCTTCAGCCTATCCCCCACTGGCGTTGCCCCTGATCCTCAACCTCGCCGCCCTCCTCCTCTGCTCCTCCGCTCCTCTTCCTGCTTCTCCTCGCCTTCTCCTACCTCCTTTTCCTGGGGGCCCTCTTCTAGGGGACCAACAATGACATAAACAGCGAAACTCGGAGGTACGCGCAAATTCCTCGGATCGGCGACGGAGGCGCCGCCAAGGGGGTCCTGCTCCGCTCCGAGGAGTCCGCGCGGACCTCTGAATCCCACCAGCCCTCTGGGCTTAGGTGGTATAACGCGTTGTTTCTTCTCTCTTCCACTGAACCCCCTCCCCCTGCCCCCTCCCCTGGGCCTGGACGGGGCGCGCCGCGAGGCGCTAGAGCGTCCCAGATGGCCCAAGATTGCTCCAAGAGGCGTTCAAAGTTGCATGATGGCCTCCAAGATGGCCCATGATACTTCAAAATGGGTCAAGTCAGCATCCGACATACCCCCAAGAGGCCCCAAGACAGCCCCACGATGGATCCAAGTGCCCTTCGAGCCCTCCACGGCGCCCTCCAAGATGCCAAAACCTTTTCAAAAGCTTGGTGAAAATGAATGTTTTTGGTATTCTCGCCTTTTCGCTTCCGATGGGCTTTGGAAGCGTCAAGATGGCACCATGATGGCCCAAAAGGGCCCCAAGAGGGGCCCAAAAAGGCTGAAGACGGCCCCAAAATCGCCCAAGAGGCGCCCAAGAACGCTCCAAAACGGCCCCAAGACGCTGTTTGAGAGCCTCCGACGGGGGGATCCGTTGAGGCGCCCCTCTGTTTGAGCCATGGGGCCCAAGATGGCCCCAAGAGGCCTCCCAGCCTCTCCCAAAGACCCTCCACCCCGTCCTTTTTGGCCCAAGATGACTCCAAGGGAGCCCCAGATAGCCCAAGATTGCCTTCAAAATGGCCTGAGATTGCCAAGCATGGCTCAATATAGCCTCCGACAGCCCTTCAAGAGGCCTCAAGGCAGCCTCAACATTGCCAAAGATAGCCGGGCATGGTTCAAGATAACCTCCGACAGCCTCTAGCCGAGCATGGCTCAAGATAGCCTCAAAGAGGCCTCAAGAAAACTGGCAATCAATCATGGTCGGGCTGGTGGGGATACTTTTTTGGTCGCGGGCGGACGCGAATTCGCAGTCGCCGAGCTGAGAGATCCGGGCCACGGGCCTGTCAAAGCTGGTGGGGCTACTTTTTTGATTGACGGCTCCAAGGACAGATCCAGGAAGCGGGGCGGTCTCGGCTGGGGCACAGGGCGAGATAATTGGCTACGACGGCGCATAGGCCGACGCAACAAGTGCACGTGCCAGGGAGAAAAAATGCCCCCCATTAAGATGCGGGCGACCCAGGAGCGGGGGCGCAGGCATCGGAAGGAAACAGACGGAGGAGGAGTCGCACAGTGGCGCCAGCTCGAACCGTACTGACCAGCGCGTACTGGCGTGGGTCACGCTGCGCCGTGGCAGCACGGAGGGCCAGTGAGGCCGCGCCGTCCATCACGACGAGAAGGCGAAGGAGCGAGGAAAGGCGGCGGGCGCGAAAGCACGCGCGGACAGAAGAGGGGGGGAACCGAGGAACGCCTTTCTCACATGGACTCCTGGGAGTAGTCGGGCATAAGCGAACAACCTATGCATGGAGACGTCGCTCCTGTCTCGGAGCCCACAACCTGCAACTGCCTGACTCTGAAGGCCGGGGGGCTACAGCTGCAAGCATGGTCGAGCACCACGGACCACCCCGCGGGGGGGCCGAGAAGCACTGCCAAAGGATATACCACTTGCGCAGTAGCAAGAGCTCGATGGCGGCGCCCGCCGTGAGAAGCGGGACAACCCAGTCGTCGGTGCACAGCGCGGGCAGCTTATCCATCACGAGGACGGGGGCACAAAGATGCGAGCGTCAACCGGGGTGGCAGGGGCGGACCTGATGGGGAAACAACGGCAACCGGCCAAAGGGTGAACCACTTGTCGGGACAGCGCTCTTCCTCATGTCCGGCCCCAAGTGGTGCCGGGGCGGGGTGGCGCGCCAGGCTGCGCCATGCCGTAGCCCAGCGCCAGAAGCGCCGAGAACCACTCCCAGACCACGCGGACGAACCGCGCCCGCACCAGGGGCTGGAGGAGTCGCACCGGCGGGGGCGGACTGCAGCAGACCCGGGTTGTCCGAAACCACACATGGCAGCCGCGCCACCCGACCGCACCTCGGAGCCCTGCCAGTGAGCCTCCAGGTGCCAAGGATGCCCGAGTGCTCCAGAGGAGCCTCGGTAGGGGGGAAATCGTGGTCGCCCCACTGTGCCCTGTGGAGGGCCTGGAGACTGTGGGGGGAACACCGCGCCAGCAGGGCCAGACCATCGCGGGCCTTCTCTGACCGATGCACTCCTTGGCGGCCCCAGCCATCAGAAAGAACCCCGAGTCTTGCCAGGGGGCCATCAGGGTGCCTTCGAGGCCCGTGCGGCCCCTCGGCATCAGACTCCGTGTGGGGGCGCAGCCGAGAGCCGCAGTGCCAGGTGGGCAGCGCCGGGGGGAATCCGAGCGACGCGGAACGCCGACTGAGCAAGGAGGGGGAGGAGGAGGAGGGGGGGTCGCAGCCGAAAGCCGCGCAATCCAGTGAATACGAGGAGGAGCGGGAGGGGGCGCCGCGCCACTCTTTCGTCGACGGTCGGCGGTGCCACTGTGGCTTGATCAGGTCAACGACGCGGCACGAGTAGCCCCACTCGTTGTCGTACCAAGCCACGAGCTTCACGAACGTGCGGTCCAGCATGATGCCCGCCTTGAAATCGAACGCGCTGGAGACGGGGCACGTCTCGAAGTCGGTGGACACGAGTGCCACGTCGCAGTAGCCCAGGAAACCCTTCATGTCGCCCTCCGAACGCCTCTTGATCTCGGCGCAGAGCTCCTCGTAGGTCATCGCCTTCCCCAGCTCGCAAGGGAGGTCCACGACCGCCGCGTCGATGGTGGGCACGCGGACAGCCATGCCGGCGAGCTTGCCGGCCACCTCTGGCACGACCCTGGCCACCGCCATGGCCGCCCCCGTCGAGGACGGGGTGATGTTGCCCGACGCCGCGCGCCCACCATGCCAGTCCTTCTTCGACGCCCCGTCCACGGTTGGCTGAGCCGCGGTCATGGCGTGGATGGTGGTCATCAGGCCCCGCTTGATGCCGAAAGCGTCGTTGACAGCCTTCACCGTGGGGGCGAGGCCGTTGGTGGTGCACGAAGTGCCCGAGACGCAGTCCATGTCACTCTTGTAGGCGTCCTGGCGCACGCCCATCACTATGGTGTGGCTGCCGTCCTTAGCCGGGGCCGAGAACACGACCTTCTTCGCGCCCGCCTTGAGGCGCGGCTGGATCTTCTCATCCGCCAGGAACACGCCGGTGGACTCGCGGACGTAGTCCGCACCGTGCTCCTTGAAGGGGATCTCTGTCGGATCACGGGTGTGCGACAGTGCCACCTTGTGGCCGTCGATCACCGAGGAGCCCCCGTCGACCTCGACCGTTCCGTCGTACATGCCGTGGATCGAGTCGTACTTCATCTGGTACGCGAGATGCTCCGCGTGCGCGCTGCACGAACCCAGGCAGATGCCTAGGCAGGTCCCGAGGGGACCATCACCCCCGGAGGGGTGAAGATAGTGGTAGTTGTTGTCCCGGACGGGTATGTACTGGAAGTACTGCCTGCCTGGGTCATCCTCGAGGACATGGCTTAAGCTTGGGCATGCGCTGCTCGCTGGTCGAAGTATTTAAGGTGGGGCTCGTGGAGGAGGAGCTGCTGAGTCGGACTGCGAGTTGGGATCGCCCCAGCGCTCTCTCAACACATGTCGCCTGATCATGGCAAGGAATATCAGTTTGTGTTTCCATTGTTCCTTGTAGTTTTGGGGCAGCCAGGAGGGCCACCCTGTCCTTCTTTCACATGCAGAAGGCGGCGTCACCATGCCGACGCGGAAGCACGAGAGTGCGGGGCAGTGCCACGCCTCATGCTTCCAGCGGCTGACTTCGCCTCCACACCTGTGACAACGAGGAGCAACAGCCCCGTTGAGGATCTTGTCATACTTGGCAGTGCTCCAAACAGCACCCGTGAGAACAGCCATCGCATGACTCCCAAGATCGTTCTTGATTAGATCGTGAAGCAGCGCCAGGGACTGCGGGGCGAAGCTGACCCGCGCGGACGCGGCCAGCAGCGAGTCCTTGCGTCCCACCACGAACGCCGAAGTGCAAGCCGCACCAGATGCTGCGCCACCTTGGTGGAGAATGTTGGACAAATACTGATTGGATCGTCTCCCAGCCAGCCGTGCCAGCCCTTTGGATTGCTGTGCTCGCAGAAGCTGAGAGACAACTGGTTCATCAAGTCGTTGAGCATCGCGGTGGGGCCACGGTGGCGCGTGAGACGACGCGCTGCTGTCGGGACAGGCGCCTCCGCGACCTCGGCAAGGCAGTCGATTGCAACTGCTCCCTGCCGTTTGCACCGGGCCCGCCAGATCACCCACAGACGCGAAATAATTATGTAGAGCATGCAGCAAGAGTGCCCTGTGACCAGCAAATGTCTGAGATGAAGACAACCCGAGCGCCACCTGCCTCCGAGGACGGCGTGGTCGATGTAGGACTGCCACTTCTGGATCTTGATCTTACCTGGAGGCGACCGCTCAGCTACCCAGAGCAGCCGGGCGTAAGCACAGGGCATCAATCTTCTTTTCTGCCACCACGGGAATGGTAGTGAACGAATGCGCCGGCATCGCTGCTGAAGGATCCGGACCGCAGGGGCCTCGTCCTCAGTGCTGGGCTTGCCGTGGAGGGTCAACTTGATCCCAAGCACCTTCATCTCCTCGGAGGGGCGCTTGCGGGCACCTGGGAACAAGTCGATGGTCTGTGTCTTTTAGGGGTTTGTGCACATAGCTGTCAAAGATTCGAAAACTTGCCACACCTGCTGAACAACCTGCATGGTACGAACATCTCTGGTGATGGTGGCCCGGTCGTCTGCGTAGAGCGCGCTCGTGGCCGACGGCGCATGCCTCTGCGCACGATGATGCGGCAGTGCTAACAACACAGCCATGGCGAGCATGCTCAAAGGGCCCCCCTGGGCAAGGCTCCTTGATACATGGACGAATTGTGGGTCGACGTACGTGCCAACCTTATGTATTTGTACTGGTCTGTCCAAAAGGCTCGGATAGCACGTAAAACGTGAAGAGGCACCCCAAGGTACTCGAATATGTCAGTCGTGAGCATGGCGTCGACGCGATCAAACGCAGACTCGAAGTCCCACAAAGCCACGTGGAGCTCAGCATGACCTGGAACAGTGAGGTGCTCTGCGTCCGGGCCGCATTGCTGCCATTAAAAAATTGCTACGGGTCTCGTCAATACTCGAGAGTAGAGGCTCGATGATATGTTCAATCGTGACTCCTGGGATGCCGCCGGCCTGCCCTGCCGGCCACATGGGTTTCAAGAGCTCCGCAATCTGCCCGGTGCGGAATCTGGCCCAAGCCCTCCACCAAACGCAGGCGATGCTGATGGGGCGGAGCCTGGCGACCTCTGGGGAGCCGCGTCCGCTGCCCCTCGGGATATGGATTTGGCGCCACTTCAAACCAGTCGGTCGGCGGTCGGGCGCCCTCTTCGATCTCAGCAAAACAATTGATGAGAGATTCGAGGGCCGAGTCCGGCAGCAGAAGGGCCTCATCGGCAGACCAGCCGTCAACGCCGCAAGCCTTGCCCCTCATGGGCTTGAGGGCGCGCCTGAGCTCATTGACCCCAAATAGTGGGAGACGATCCGGAACCCCAGTCGGCTCCGTCCATGCGCTCTCCGCCTGGACCCTGGCGGCGATCCTGCTCTTGAAGGTGTCGAGCTCCTCCCAGAACTCGTGCATGAAGTCGTTGATCCTGTTGCCATTCCCACAGGCCTGATAATGCTGCTGGTAGTGTTCACGGGCGGCATGTGCAGCCCCAGCGCCAGTGAAAAGCTCATCCTTGATTCTGACCGCTGCGTCCGTTGGCCGCCACTGTGCTCCTCGGATCCACTTGTATACAGCAGAGCCGCCGGGGTCGATCTTCACGCGGCGCTTCCATGCCGAGATCCTCTCCATCCGGGAGACATCCAATTCGCGCTGGAGACGCTGATGCGCCTGGTCGAGTTTCTGCTTGCGGGCGCCGGTCAGCCCAGGGCCACTGGCAAGCATGCCTGCTTCAGTGGCGAGGCCCCGCTGCCACTTCAGGCCAAGCCCCCGGGCGACCTGGATGAAGCGTCGGAGCCGGTCCTCAACGCAGCTAGTCTTGGATGCAGGGCCGCCCCCAAGTTCAGGTTTTTCTATCACTCGGCATTTGTGTTTCCAGTCGCCTTTCGGCATAGTGGTCGGGGGGTTGAGGACGAGCATGTGCTGCAAGCAGGCCTCAGATGCCTCTGACCACGCCTGCCACCATGAGTCCATGTCGCCATACTCCTCCATCCCAGTATGTCTGTCATAATTCCCCATATTGTCATTCCAGAACAGCTCCGCCGTATCCAGCCAAGCCGCCATTTTCACTTCATCATTCTTGAAAGTGTCCGGTCGTAGGTACCGGCGTAGCTTGGCCCAATGGTAGGGCTGCCTGTCACCTGTGCTGAGGAACTTGTCCACGAGCATGGGCATGTCCAGCAATGCGAGCTTATGATCCGAAATGTGATGTGACGCACAGAACACCGAGGATGCGAGAGGCGCCCAATCTGCACGGATAGCGAAGTAGTCGATGGCCTCGATCCGGGGCCCTGTCCATCGAGTGGCCTCCGGAGGAACCAAGAAGCGAAAATTGAGAGTCGTGTCGAACTCGACGCTGAAAGGCGAGTCGGCCTCAACATTCCAGTCGCCAGCGAAAACAACAGTGTCGCAGGCTGGTACGGCTGCGGCTTGTTCCAACAACCATGTCTTGAAGTCATCTGTGGCGTCCATGTCCGCAGTGCTCCGGCGGCGCAGGTTGACGAGCCAGAAGAACGTGTCGTTGCGGTGCACGGTGTAGACAGAAGCGTCGCCTCCAGGGAAGCGAGCGCCTGCGCGCCAGGCAGGGCGCCACATGTTAAAGTAAGGACGACTGTACCTCCCCCTGCAGGGATCCCCCGGCTGGCCTGCCCAGGGCAGCCCGACACAGTACCCGGGAGCATGTGCCAACCAGATTTGGTACACTCGGCGATCTGGGAGGCCATCTGGTACTCGTTGATGCGGGACTCCTGGCACGCAAGAATGTCGACGCCCAGCTCCGTGGCCGCACTCAGTGCAGCATCCCGGTGGCGCCACCAGCTGGCGAGGTTGATGGTGCCGATGCGGATTTTGATGGCCTCCTGCGGCAGGAGGTTCACGTCTAGCTTGGAAGATGTGGCCCCAGTAAGGTTCTCGTCAGACGCGACGAGCTCGCCCCCGGGCACCAGCCTAGTCGATGCTGGCGTCGGTGCTGACATCGATGCAGGCGCTGATGCAGGCGCAAGCTGCGCTGTCGGCGCTGGTGCTGGCGTAGTCGCCGTGGGCGTCGATGCTGACGTTGGTGCAGGCGTTGGTGCTGGCGCAGGCGCTGGCATAGATAACAGTGCCTGTGCTGGCGTAGTCGTTGCTGGCGTCGGTGCTGACATCGATGCAGGCGCTGATGCAAACGCAGGCTGCACTGTCGGCGCTGGTGCTGGCGTAGTCGCTGCGGGCGTCGATGCTGACGTTGGTGCAGGCGTTGGTGCCGGCGCAGGCGCTGGCATAGGTAACCGTGCTGGTGCTGGCGTAGTCGTTGCTGGCGTCGGTGCTGTCATCGATACAAACGCTGCCGTCGTCGGTGCTGGTGCTGCTGCTGGCGTAGTCGCTGCTGGCGTCGATGCTGACGTTGGTGCAAGCGTTGGTGCCGGCGCAGGCGCTGGCATAGGTAACAGTGCTTGTGCTGGCGTAGTCGTTGCTGGCGTCGGTGCTGTCATCGATGCAAACGCTGCCGTCGTCGGTGCTGGTGCTCATGCTGGCGTAGTCGCTGCTGGCGTCGATGCTGACGTTGGTGCAGGCGTTGGTGCCGGCGCAGGCGCTGGCATAGGTAACCGTGCTGGTGCTGGCGTAGTCGTTGCTGGCGTCGGTGCTGGCATCGATGCAGGCGCTGACGTCGTCGGTGCTGGCGCTGATGCTGGCATAGTCGCTGCTGGCGTCGATGCTGACGTTGGTGCAGGCGTTGGTGCCGGCGCAGGCGCTGGCATAGGTAACCGTGCTGGTGCTGGCGTAGTCGTTGCTGGCGTCGGTGCTGACATCGATGCAGGCGCTGACGTCGTCGGTGCTGGCGCTGATGCTGGCGTAGTCGCTGCTGGCGTCGATGCTGACGTTGGTGCAGGCGTTGGTGCCGGCGCAGGCGCTGGCATAGGTAACCGTGCTGGTGCTGGCGTAGTCGTTGCTGGCGTCGGTGCTGTCATCGATGCAAGCGCTGACGTCGTCGGTGCTGGTGCTGATGCTGGCGTAGTCGCTGCTGGCGTCGATGCTGACGTTGATGCAGGCGTTGGTGCTGATGTGGGCGCTTGAGCAGAAAGGGGGCTCAAACTTGTACCGATGCTTTGTGGCCCAATCGCTGCTGCCGTCGATGCTGACGTTGGGGGCGTTGGTGCCTGCGGAGACGCAGGCATTGGTAATGGTGCTGATGCTGGCGCGGTCGCTGCTGGCGTCGGTGCTGACGTTGATGCAGGCGCAGGCGCCGCTGCAGGCGCAGGCATTGATGCTGGCGCTGGCATTGGTACTGTCGCGGTATTTGGATTGTTTGGCGCGGTCTCGTCTGGTGGGACTGGCGACCCGTCGCGGCCCAGGGCCGCGGAAACCTCAACGCCGACTCCGGGGCCCCTTCGGCCCCCATGCATGCTGGCGCGCCCAAGCCAGGAAAGCCTGGAGGCGTTTCTTCTTGGACATCTGGTTGCGCTCGCCCGCGCAGAACGTGAGGAACGAGCCCCACTGCTGATCAGAAGGTTGGCGAACGCCGGTGCTCCGCCACGCTGCAATGAGGTCTTTGCGCTCGTCTGCAGGCCTGGCGTGCCAAACGCAACGTTTATCAGAACGCCTCCAGCCGCTAGCATCGCCGTACCACGGCTTGCACAGATGGCCCTTCCAATCAAAGACGGTGTTGAAACACATGTTGTGGCACTTGACACAAGAATATAGGATGCTGCCGCCGGCCTGTGGGCGCCTCTTCCCCGTGGTGATGACGGCTGCTTTGCTACGCGTCTGCTTCCCGAGTAGACGGCGCGCCCGGAGCAGCATCGACTGGTGGAGTTTGTTTTTGCGCTCAACGGCGTCACGCACCTGCTTGTGTTTCCTGGACCTGTTCAGGTAGGTGAACTGCTGGAAGGTGCACTCGTCTTTGTGATCGTCTCCCCAGTGCTTGCGGAGGGCTTTGGCCTTCCACGCTGCATTGGGAAAGGAGGAAGCACCTTTGGTACAGAGCGAGCATGACCATACCCGCTGATCAGCAGGGATGTTCTCTGAGATCGTAGGCATAGTGAAGTACTTCCTGATGGCTGTAGCTTTCTTGCGCTCCTCGATGGTGCGACTCTTGGTAAGATGGTCCGCTCGACGGCGCGAGAGGCGCATCATGCACCTCTCGGCGCCGACCCAACCACAGAGATTGCAAATCCACTTGTAGAGTTCCGCCGGGCGCTTGCGCGGGGCGGGCTGCGGGGCGGCGTAGCAGGCAGAACCGGGGCCACGACGTGCCATAGAGCGCCGGGAGGCGCCTGCTGGCGACGGTTGCCGTATAGAGCGTGCCCTGGAAGAAGAAGGCGTCGCCGCTGCCTGTGGTGCGCTGTGCCTGCGGTCAACAAGATGTTGAAGCCAACTATCCACAGTGCGAGTGCAGGACCTGCCAGACTGTCTAGAATATGCGGATTCACCATCGTCATGGCGCACCCGCTCTACCCCAACACGCGGAGCTTTCTTGACTGCGTCAACGAAGGACTGCTTGGCCGGCCTGCGCTTGAGAGTCTCACGCAGGCTGGACTCCTTCTGGAACAGCACCGCGCAGTGGCCATCCCTGACACCAACGTGCAGAGGCGGGTGGGCAGCCGCCTCTTTGATAGCGTCTTCCATCCGCGGGATCCATGCGAAGCGTTGGCCCCGCTGTCGCTGGCCATCCACGGTGTCGTGCCCCACGTAGGTGAAGATCTGTCGGCGGTGCACCTCTGCGGCGGCATAAACGCCTGCGCCATCGATGAACCTCTTTTTGCACAACTTCGCATGCTCTGAAAAGTTGGTAGGTGGCTCGTCCGTGTCTTCGATGTTGGGGGCAAGGAATTCGATATGCTGCCACAACTCCTTGGCAAGACCCCCTCCATTCGAGATGTCCTTCGCGACCGGTCCCTGGCATGTCTCGCCGAGAGTCTCAAGCTTAGCATCTGTGAAAAGTGTCGGCGATGCTTTTTCCAAGGGCCGACGCCGCGCATGAGGCGGCAGTGGCTCTGTATCCGCAGTCCCCTCCGTTGGTCTTCGGGTCCCGCTCGTCGAACATGGATGCAGGCCAAGGTCCATGGACTGGGTCAAGCTTGGCCTTGGCGGCCGGAGCCACCGGTGGTGGCACTGAGCCAGATGCTGCGCCGGTCTGCTGAGGCGCGACGTCGTCGGGGACCTCAATGTCGACGCACATTGCATTGATTTCAGTCTGCTTCCGCTGGTATTCATCACGTGCTTGTTGATATTCCGCAGCTCGCGCCTGTGCGCGTTCTGCGATCTGTCTTTTCTGCTTCGCCGTCCATTCCGTCAAGGTCCTGGTCCTCTTTCTCGCGGGCGGCTTTCCTCTTATCATTTTTCTGTTGGACGTCGACCTCCATCTTCTGCCGCGCATCATCTATGGCTTGGCATTGCAGGATCTGCTGCTCCGGTCGCTGCCGGGGTGGCGGTTGCGGTGGTGTCTCCGGGTCCCCCCGCCACTGCCAGGGGCGGGACCTTGCCGGAGATGTCTTGAGCGTCTTGTCCATGTCCGGCACGAAGCGCGTGACTGTGACGTAGCTGGTGTCCGAGTTGGCGTCCTCGTGCGTGATCTGCCAACTAGGAACTTTTGCGTTGCCATTCTTAGGCTGGGTCTCTCCCGGATCCGCCCGGAGGAGCCAGCCAGCGTTGGAAGTTGATGGGGTCGCCAGAACCTCGATGCGCGTCCACCCACGCTGGTTCAGCCAAACTGTAAGTGCAGCCTAGGACCATTCCCGCGGAACACGGGTGAGGCGCCAACGGGGGGCGGTTGTCTTCGTCGGTTGGCGGCCGCGGACGCCTAGGTCAGACGACCCACCAGAGGCCGCAGGCAGAGTCCTTTGCCGACCTGTTGCGCCTGCGCCCACACACGGCGGTAATACGCCCCAGGGTCCTCATCTGCTTCACGCGACACGAAATCAACGCGGTCGGAGTCAGATGTGGAACCAGCGCGGTCTTTGGCGAGCACCTGGAAGACGCGCCCATCCTTGCCGCTCTGCTTGGAAATGATATCCTCCACCTTGGCCGCCTCAGCGATGATATAGCCAGTGATGAAGTCGATCTTCCCGTGCTTGTCTTGAGTGTTGGTGAATTTGTCGACGCGGTTGATCCACGTCTTGTCGATGCACTCGGTGCGCAGGCCTCCGTGCGTGCTCTGGCCTTCTGCTAGCCGTCAGCTGACATGTAGCATCGCTTGAGTGCAACCCGGAGGGACTGCGTCCGGGCCGCTGGAGGGGCAGCAGGGCCTGCAACCCCCGGGCTGCTGAAGACCACGCCGTTCCCCACGGAGTCGATCTTCAAAGACTTCAGGCCCGGCGGGTTTGCCTTGTCCTTGATGGGAATGCCCCTCCATGGCGATTGGTCCTCCCCTGGCTGCGGTGTAGACGCGTCGGTCTGGATGAAACCCATGTTCTTGGAGATACCGTGGCCGTCAATCAACAACTTAGCCGTGTCGATCTGGTCCCCAGACATGATAGTAAAATCACCTTATGGGGTCTTCCCTTGCTTGAGGTCGGTCAAAACCTTCTGCGCAGACATCAGCTGTCGGTTGCCATGTGCTGCTTGGTCGATCCGCCATGCCTTCTTCGAAGGCTCATTGTTGCCAGATGCAGGGAGCTTAGATTGGCGATCCTCGATGATCTGCTCCATTGCTTCCAGCGCATTTGCTTCGTCAGCCTTATGTTTGGTGAGCACTGAGATGAGTTTGTCAACGATGCCGGTGCTCGAATCGGCCGCAGGAGGGTCCGGCCTGGGCCGAGGCCGAAGCCTAGGCGCCCTCGCTTTATCGGGGACGGTGGGCGTGCCCGTTGTGGTGCGACCCTGTCTCTGTCGGGTTTGGTGGCGGGTCGCGTGGGCGGCACTGTGCCGGTTGCCCTGTCCGTAGCGCTCCAGTCCGCGCCTGCTTTGCCATATTGGTAATGCTATCCAGGAACGTCTTGACCATGTCCAACTGCTCCTGCATCTTTCTAGATCGATTACGGCCGCCAGCGCGACCGAACTCAGAGATCTGCTTCCGAAGCTGTGCAGTATTACTGTGCCCCGGCTGGTCAGTGGTCGAAGTAGGTACGGTCGAGCTTTGGATTGGGTCGTCGTTTGCCTGCGCCTCTGCGGGGCCAGCCGTCGTGGCACTCGAAGCTGAGCGCTGACCCCTGCGAGCAACGTGCTGAAAATGTAGGAGGCAAAGAAATCGGTGAGGCCATCTGCAGCGTGCCTTCCCAATTCTTCGAGCCGCAAGAGAGCGGCCATCCAACGAGCAAATGCTGCATGATGCACGCTTGCGCCCCCTGGCTGCCGGGTGCCGCACCGCCGCCAGCGCCCCCGGGCGGTGCACAAGCATGGTAAGGATGCACAGGGACAGAGCGCACAGCCCATAGGTCAGGTTCAAGAAATTGGGAATAATAATAACTTGAGCATGGCCGCCTGCGCGCCGATCGACAAGCCGCGCAGAATAGCTCGAACAGTTATGCGTCAGTGGCTGGACGGGATGACCCACCCCTCCAGCCGGCAGAAAGTAGGTATAGTTGAGAGGCATGCAATCGATTCCCACTGAATTGTCAGACATGTTCGCGTACATGTCCTGGACGTCGTCGGCCTCGCCGTACCGCGTGGCCAACAGCGTCCCAGGGTGCTCGAGGAAGTCGATGTCGCAGCTTACCCACGCGTCGTTCATCCCTACAAACAGCGCGCCCAGGACACAATGCAGGGCGAAGAGCACGATCTTCCACAGGAAGTTGCGCTTCTCGCCCCCCACGACCCCCTCGTGGAGGTAGTCCTCTAGGTCGTTGAGATACTCCGTATGCGCGCTCGCGTTCGCCAGCTTCAGCTCCGTCTCTGGGTCCTCCATGACGACGCGGGCCACCTGGCGCCCGATGCGCCCGAAACCGTTGTTGCCAACGCCGGCCGCCTCCCTGGTCACCTTCGCAGATGAGCGGCGACGGCTCGCGGCCACGCCCACGACGCTCGGAGGCGCCCCGAGTCTTGCCAGGGAGCCTTCAGGATCCTTCGAGACCACGCCGCTCCTCGGCGTCAGACTCCGTGCGGGGGCGCAGCCGAGAGCCGCAGCGCCCGGTGGGCAGCGCTGGGGGGGGCCCGGGCGACGCGGAACGCCGACTGAGCAAGGAGGAGGAGGAGGGGGAGGGGGGGGAGGAGTCGCAGCCGATAGCCGCACAATCCGGCGAATTAGAGGAGGAGCGGGGGGGGGGGGCAAGAATGGCGACATTGAGTCGGAGGCGCCACTCTGGTCTCTCCACTGTGCCCTGAGGGGGGTCAGGAGACCGTGGGGGGACCACCACGCCGAACCAATGTCGACGTTGAGTCGGAGACGCCACTTTGGTCGCTCCACTGTTCCGGTGGAGGGTCTGGAGGCCACAGGGGGAACAACGCGCCAGCCCACAGGCAGGGGACTGTGCTGTCGCCTTCCCAGAGCAGCACGCCCTGGTGGCTGCGCGCATGGGGGAAAAGCTCGCCAGCCCACTGTCGGGGGACTGCGCAAAGGCATCCCAAGAGCGGCACAGCCTGGAGACTGCGCGCGGGTGGTGCGCAGCCAGTCGAACGCAACGTTTGGCCACCCAGCGTGTTCCCTCCGACATCCTCGGGGCGAGCGCGTCTTCCGCGCCGTGGGGGCCTGTCGACTCGTCACCCTCGCAGCGTGTTTCCTCCGTCGTGCACGGGGCGCGCGTAACTCCCGCTCCGGGGGGGCCAGTCGACTCGCCACCCTCGCAGCGCGTTTCCTCCGTTGGAGAAGCACGGCACGTCCGACAACAGCCCGTCAGAACCGAGAGCGGGGAAGTATGAGACACCCAATCGCGCTGTAGAGCACGGTGTACAACTCGTAGTCAACAGAGAAGGTGGATCACAGAGAAGAAATCCAAACTGTCCACGGCATAGCCACACGCGCAGCACGCAGACAGAGGAGAAATGCACTGAGGTCGACGGTATAGCCACACACGCAGCACGTAGACAACAGCCAGGATAAATAAGTATAAACTCTGAAAGAAGCAAAAGTCGGACACATACCACGGAGGCAACTCGCACGGATGCCACGAGGGGGGTAGCAAGGCAACTGTGGGGAGACGGCCCACCACTGTTTTCTGCGCCTCCCGAGGGCCTGTTTATTCGGGTGGCCCTTTGCCGCGTGTTGACCAGTGCTCGCTCCGCCGCTCGGACCCAGGCGCCGCTACCGCGCCCAGGTCCAGTCGACGTCTAAGCCCAGCGCTGCGCTGAGGACCCGTGCGTCGCACTTGTGGCTGCGGAAAGATTCCGGGAAGAGGTGGCAGGTTTGCGGGTCGTGCCGAAACGGGTCGAGCGCGCCCTTGCGGCCAGGCACAGACTGCCGCTTGGCGAAAGCGTGCCAGGAGGTGCCACTGAACATTGGCCCCAGTGTAACTTGGAGTCGTCGCGTCGCCTCGCCGGGTGTCTCCCCGGGGAGGTCCCACTGGACGTTGTCGATTCCTGTTTTGTACAGCTGTTGTCCCGTGTCGGGGCCCTTGGGCCCTGGCCATTGACGCGGGTCGGGCCCCTGGTGCTGCCGCGCATCCCGGCCGCAAGTCGTCATCGCGGCGGCCTCGTTGTACTGGCTGGGGGGTTCGCGATCTGCTCGACAGTTCCGGCTGCGCGCCAGGCAGAATGGCGCGGGGAAGTGCAGGCCGCATGGTTGGCCGCCAGGCTGGGGTCGGACCGCGTCCGGCGGCCAGGGCAGACGTGGCCTTGTGGCACGTGGGGGGGGGGGGTCCCTTTCGCTGGCGTTCGCCTTCGGGCCTGTGCCTGCTGTCGCCCCCATGTGCGCCCCTTTGGCCAGCGCAAGTCTCTCTCCGTTTTCTGGAGTGCTACTGGTTGTGCCGGGCGCGCGTGCGCTCTGCGGCGCAACTTCCATAGCCGGAGCGCGAGCTGCTTTGCCAGCGTCGCCCGGGGCGCCTGGCGAGGGCACCTGGGGTTCGCCGTCCGCAAGGAGCTCACTGGCAGGGAAAGGGGGGCGAATAGGTGCAAAGGGGTTTCTCCCGACGAGCCAACGGATGGTTTCGCTGTCCTGCGTCTGGATGGTTGTTCCGTGGTCTCCTGGCTGGGCGCGTGGCGCTCCCAGAGGACTGCTGACGCGCTGGTTGCGCTGAGAGGGGAAATTCCGCGGCTTCCGCAGCCCCCGCCGTCTCCGCCGTGACTTCCCGCTCCATTCCTCTGTCCTGCCGGCGCAAAGGACTGCTGACGGACTGCTTGCCCAGAGGGGGGTATTCCGCGACTTCCGCGGCCTCCGCCGTCTCCGCCGTGACTTCGCGTTCCTTTCCTCTGGCCTGCTGGCGCAGCTGAAGGGGAGGGTCGTTCGTGTGAGCTGTACACTGGTCGCTGCAGGCTACCTCCTCTCGATTTCCCACTGTGACGTCGTCGTCAGACCACGAAGCGGGGGGTGGTATCGTGACCTCTGCCTCAACAGCCTCTCGATTCCCCTCTGGGACGTCATCTTCTGTCGACGAAGCGGGGGGTGGCACGTTGCCGCTGCTGCTGCTGCTATGCTCCGATATGTCCTTGTGCGTGGCAGGATCCCCGGGATGGTCGTCGGTCGTCGTCACGGGGCGTTGTGGTGGTCCGTGCTCAGGGCGGCCGTCGGGGACGGGGGGCTGGGGCTCGAGACGCAACGATTTGCATCTGGCCTAACGGGCCCCATTTCACTTCTGGGAATCGGTACGCTCGAAACCGCGCTCCCTTCTGACCTAACGGGCTCCGTTTCAGTCGTGGCCGAATCCTCCAGATGGTCGTCCGTCGTCCTGGTCACCACGGCTGGAGCCGTCTCGAAATTCTGAGTTCCAGGTCCCGTAAGGCTGGTACTGCAGCAGCTGCTGCGGCTGCTGTGGTGCTGCAGCGGGTCGGCGTCGTCGTTGTCGGCGTCTGCGTCGTCGTCGTCGTCGTCGTCGTCGTCGTCGTCGTCGTCGTCGGCGTCGGCGTCGGAGTCGGCATCGGCTTCGGCGTCGGCCTCGGTTTCGGCATCGGCCTCGACGTCGTCGTCGGCCGCCAGCCGCGGCGGGCCCAAGCGCGGCCGCGCGGGCCACGGCGGCCGCGGCGCCGGCCGCGTGGCGGCGGCGGCGGCCGCCGCGGCGCCGGCGGCCGCAGGGGCGGCGGCGGCGGGAGGCGGCCGCGCCGGCCGCCGCCGCGGCCGCGGCGGCGGCGCCGCGGCGGCGGCGGCAGCCGCACCGGATGGCTCGGCACTTGAAATTTCAGCGACTGGGCCTGTGTCCCGCTCCCTTCTGTCAGAACGCAACAGTCCTTTTTCTAGCTCCAATCGCACACTCTCCACGAGCTGCTCCGAGACCGCGGCGCCACGGAGAGGCTCCGCAGCGGCTCGTCGGGCAGCCAGATTCGCAGCGCGCTGGCGGCGTCGTCGTAAGCTCACGGACTCGCTCCAGTGCCACGCCCAGTGCCGGTGCCAGGCCCAGGAAGTGCCCCAGAGTCCTCGCTCTCGACGGCGACACTGGCCGCCTGCAAGCTCTGGGGGCCGCGTCGCAGACCGCAGGCCCGCAGCAGCGCCAGAAACACTGCGTCCGCCAGCGGCATCAGGGCCTGCGGCGGGAACGTGTCCTCGGTCCTCGTCTGGCAGCGGGTCTCGCCAGCCGCCATGCCAGCTCGAGGCGGAGGCAGGCACCCCTCCCGCCGGCCGTCCGCCACGTCGGGGGCCCGCGGCCGTCCAGAGGGGGGATCAGGAAAGGAGGGAGAAAGATGGAAGAATGGCCTCCTGGCGGCCGGCGGCTTGACCCAGAGCGGCTTGAGCCAAGGGGCTACGGAGCTGGTGGGGATACGCGAAACATCAAGAATTGTTTTATGTTTATGGCATTGATTATTCCCCGATCGTCCTCCTTTTCCTCCTGGGACCCTAGGGCCTCCCCCCAGGACGAAATCTGCATCCTAAATTGTTCTCTGGCAAACCCAGGGCCGGCAGAGGGCCCGGGGGCCCCAAAACGGCAACAAAAACATCAGGACCCCTGCCACCCCATGGCTCGCTTCCTCTTCCTCCTCCTCCTCCTGCTGCTCCTCCTGCTGCTCCTCCTGCTCCTAATCCTGCTCCTGCTCCTGCTCCTGCTCCTCCTCCTCCTCCTCCTCCTCCTCCTCCTCCTGCTCCTCCACATCCACCTCCTCCTCCTCCTCCTCCTCC